>PVJC01010842.1:0-42839 GCA_004026665.1 Murina feae | reverse complement strand
ATTTCTCCTGTAAAAGGAGCCGTTGGACCATTTTGAACAACACTTTCTCGCAAGGCTTTTATCATTTTAAAATCAATTTTTTCATGTTGTCTCATTAGCTGGTTTGGTAGCTGTGGGTCAGCTACTTCTATAACAGGAAAGGCAAGCCTTTCTTCCACGGACATGTCCTTCATTCCTTTTCTGATGGCTGTCTGTATAGGTGATTCAATTGGTGGCCCTATTGGCGGTGAATTAAATCTTTCAGGATTAGGATATGTAGGTGGGGGAGGGGGCCATAAAGGCCATTCCTCCAATTTTTCTTTATGCTCTTCTCTGGGAGGAGCAGAGGGAACCATGTGAGGAAACTCATCATCCTCTGTAAAAAGTTGCAGCAAATGTAATATTGTGTTCCCCATGGAATTTTTTTTTAAATGTTAATCAATTTTTTAACAAACACTTTAGGATCTAATGTACCTTTATTCAAGGGTTAATCAAACAAAAACTATAAAAGAATACCTTTTGAAACTTATAATTCCGTAAGCATACAAACCAAAATTCGAATCATTCCCCAATTAGCCTGGTTGACAAAGACGTTCCCACCCTACTTACAGATCCGGATTCTGCAGCTGGCTGTGGGCTTTTGCGTGCAGTGAAATCCCCTCACCTTCTTTCGGTGAATTTTCCACACCTCTTTTGGGTGTATTTCCCCTTTGTTCTAGATGAAAAATACCTGCTCCGTTCAGAAGCCCCACGTTGGGCGCCAGATATCGAAGCCCCTTACACGTCCAGCGTGGTTCAGGGTTCCTTTTCAGGGTTCGAGTTCTGAAGGAGGCCGCACACAAAATGAAGAGAGAGAGAGAGTAGAAGAGAATCAATTTGGAAACTGGGAGACCAGGCGTGGCATCTTTCCTCTACCAGGGTAGATTGCCCACTGATGCCTGAGTCTCACCAGCCTTTTATTGAGTCTCTGAGAAAACGACAATATCCTTAGGCAGGAAATTCCAAGGAAGAATTTTACATGTAATTAACAGGTAGAGATTTGCTGTAATTAACAATGTTTCAACTTAAACAATGGGTGCATAGCTCTGACCTTTCAGAGCAACCAAAGTAGGTTAAAAACAATCAGTTTCCAGCATCAAAATAATCAGTTTCCAGCATATAGATTCAATGCACTCCTCATTAAAATACCAACAACATATTTCACAGATCTAGAAAGAACTCTTCAAAAATTCATCTGGAATTTAAAAAAAAAAAAACCCCAAATAGCTGCGGTGATCCTGCGAAAGAAGAACAAAGTAGGAGGGATCTCAATTCCAGATATCAAGCTGCACTACAAAGCCACTGTCCTCAAAACTGCCTGGTACTGGCACAAGAACAGACATATAGACCAATGGAATAGAATAGAGAACCCAGAAATTGACTCTAACCACTACACTCAATTAATATTTGACAAAGGAGGAAAGACCATACAACGGAGCCAAAACAGTCTCTTCAATAAATGGTGCTGGGAAACTTGGTTAGACACATGCAAAAAAATGAAACCAGACCACTAACTTGCACCATACACAAAAATAAACTCAAGATGGATAAAGGACTTAAACGTAAGAAAGGAAACCATAAAAATACTAGAGGACTCTACAGGTAGCAAAATCTCAAACATAAACCGAAAGAATTTCTTCATCGACACAGCTCCTAGGGCAATGGAAGCTAAAGGGAAAATAAACAAATGGGACTATATCAAAATAAAAAGCCTCTGCACAGCTAAAGAAACCATCAGCAAAACAATAAGAAAACCCACTGCGTGGGATAATATTTTGCCAATGATATCTCTGATAAAGGTTTAATCTCCAACATTTACAGGGAACTCATACAACTTAACAAAAGGAAGATAAACAACCCAATCAAAAAATGGGCAATGGACCTAACTAGGCACTTTTTGAAAGAGGACATAAATAAGGCTGAGAGACATATGAAAACATGCTCAAAGTCACTACTCATCTGAGAGATGCAAATAAAAACAACAATGAGGTACCATCTCACACCTGTCAGAATGGCTATCATCAACAAATCAACAAATGACAAGTGCTGGAGAGGATGCGGAGAAAAAGGCACCCTTGTTCACTGCTGGTGGAAATGCAGACTGGTGCAGCCACTGTGGAGAACAGTATGGAGTTTCCTCAAAAAACTAAAGAATGCAACTGCCATTTGACCCAGTAATCCCACTTCTAGGAATATATCCCAAGAAACCGGAAACACCAGTCCGAAAGGATATATGCTCCCCTATGTTTATAGCAGCACAATTTACCTTAGCTAAGATTTGGAATCAGCCTAAGTGTCCATCAGCAGATGAATGGATTAAAAAATTGTGGTACATCTATACAGTGGAATACTATGCTGCTGTATAAAGGAAGGAGTTCTTATCATTTGCAGCAGCATGGATAGAAATGGAGAGCATAATGCTAAGTGAAACAAGCCAGTCAATGAAAGAAAAATACCATATGTCCTCACTCATCTATGGATAATAATAACCATTATAAACTGGTGAACAAAAATAGATCCAGAGGCAGAACAGCATCAAACAATCTGTCAAATTACAGCAAGGGTTGTGGGGGAGGGGGTAATAAATCAACCAAAGGACTTTTATGCATGCATTTAAGCATAACCAATGGACACAAAACACTGGGGAGTAGGGGAGGCTGGGGGAAGGGCAAGAGGAAAAAAGAGATATTTGTAGTAATCTTTGTAATATTTTATGTAATTAAAAATATATTAAAAAAATAAAGTCAGAAAAAGAGGAACAACAGTAATAATCTGAACAATAAAGATTAAAAAAAAAAAAAATCTCTGTCCTGCCCTGCCAGCAGCTCCCATCTCTCTCTGTTCGTTGGAGGGCCCTTTTCCACTTCCTTGTGCCACACAGTTTAGATGCTTTCTAGAGCTCTGTACAATTTCATCTCCTTTCATATTAATTCATTATACAAATAACCCTTGATGGATTAGGAAACTAATATTATCTTCTGGCCAACTGGCTTCTATATCCTAAAAGAGTCAATAGCAATCACAGCTCCCTGGATTCCTGGCTTCTACTTTGCACAGTTGCCTGCAGTGGTATTGCCTCTTTATCTTAACACATGCATTCCTTTAATCAAATAGCATTGCCTGGTATTTAGGCAAAGGTTGCATCAAGCAGTGTTCATTTTCTCCCCAGAAAGAGAAAAGAATGCCTGTCTCCCAGAACATGGGATTAGATCTTTATATGAAGGAAGTCAACAGACAAATATATAACAAGATCTTTGAACCCATTTGATACCATCTAAAAGACAAGCTCAGCTGAAAGCTTCCTGGAAAAAGAATTAAAAATTAAGTTTGGTACTAACTGAATTTGACTGTTACCCATGACAACCGTGAATTTAGCAAAACAGAGGACTTTCAAAAGAGGCAAATAGGTGCCTGTCAATATCTAACCATGTGACTCCTAGAAGGATTAACAACTGTGATTCAGGATGTTAGACAGAAATTTGGGCTGATATTTCCTGACCTTGCACTCTAGCTTCCTGGTAAAAACACAGATCCACAAGCTGATAAATTTCTTCTCTTAAATTCAAGCCACATGTAGTGACTTATTAAATAAGCAACTGTTGTGACATATTTAGGTAACTAATTATTGGGCAAGCTACAAAGTTAGCAAAAGATTTAAAAAATTACTCAATTGTCCAGTAAGGCAAAGCAGCTTTTTGAAAACACTATGACTTGGCCATTTCTTTAAGACCTTGATGTGACAGCTTTAGGGCTAATGAAGACTGAAAAAGTTGCTCTTCCTTTGTTATTGTTTTAAGTTTTTAAAGCCAGAATTTATTTTTCTTTTAAAATGCTCAAGAGACTGTAAAAAGTCCCAAAGGCTCAATGATGCCGAGGATTAGGATAATACTGAGGTGGTGTCTGTTGGTTTCTCCATTACTAAGGTATTCACTTGATCCTTGCTAATGAAACACCCTGATAATTCTTCTAGTTGGGTCATGGTGATTTTCTTGGACTTCTGGTATCTTTCATAAATGGCCATCAGCCTACGAATGATGAAAAATGTAATATCAGAAATAATCATGAAACACCTGCAGATTCTACTTGATTATTCTTTCTGCATTATTTTTCAAAATCAGGTCCAATTGTTGTCAATTTGAGTAGCAAAGATCATAATGGGTGTCATCTGCAAAGACTGGTATTAAATGTAGCTCTTTTAGAACAGAAACCAGCAAACACCCTTCAAGATGAACCACCAAAAGTTGCTCTTCTTACATGATTAGGGTGAAGTGGGGGTCTGAAGATCAAGCCAGAGATGTGTGTCTGCACTGCATCTAAGGAGAATGAAACCCAGTCAACTCCTATCCTTTGCACCAGATTTGTTGGAGTGATAGCTTCAAAGCTGAACTTCTCATCCAGGCAACTGGGTGTTAACTCCTTACCTCCCAGCTGTTATGAGGGGCACATTGAAAGGCTGCTGGATTAACTGGGAGGTGGTTCTTGGAATCTTCTGTCTTTCCGTTATTCCATGCTTTATCATTTATATATGATTTAAAAATGCCAAATATCTCCCAAATGTAGCCAAACAACCAATAGATCCATGCTATCTATCACCATTTGAGCCAATTAAGCAGAGATAGGGCTAAATAACATATGAGTGTTTATTTCCAGTACTGCTGACAGTACAGGAGAGCAACAGGTCATCCACAAAAATCTGCCAGCTGCTTATATTGGGTAGAAGGAAAATATTACATGGGGAAGTAGCCAAAGAGTATGCCAAATGGGCAGTTAACAAGTAAGAAGAGGGCTGGGGATTGGCAATGGCCTGCCCCTGCCAATATGCAAAAGACTGAGGGCTCTGGTGTCTAGCTCTGGTTTCTGCAACAAAATTGTTAATCTCTCCATGATAATAGGCAGCTCCAAGTAGGGAGGATGGGCTGCATTTCCAAGTGAGCTCCCAGGTCCCATGTGTTTTCTTTAATCAGAACAAAACAATCACGGTTAACATAGCATGACTAATATTTCTTACAATTAGTTGGTCCCCAATATTCTATTTCTGCCCCTATCATGAACACATTACCTATCCCTGATCTGGCATCATAGCAGCCAGGAAATAGAAAAGTATTTATTGAATACAAAAGTATTTCTTTGAATTTGCAAGTTGTTTAGAACTCTCCCTGTTTTTCTGTGATTATAGTGGCTGCTCAAGATAATAGATCTATCTGCCCCCAAATCAATAGGCCTAAACTCTAATCTCATCTCTAGAGCTAATGCTATAGCCTCTTACTGTATACATGTCTGTAATGGCAGGAAGAGATCAGGGGAGTGATGTCCTGAAACCCTAGGAAGGATACCATTCCAAAGAGGATAAATTGTCAGCTTTCTCAATACTATAGATAAATATAGGTGTATGCAAGGGACTTTTAAAAAGAACTTTTGTAACAACACAGGAACTCTATTTTTTTTATATAACTTTTCTTGCCCTGGTCAGAGTAGTTTAGTTGGTTGAATATCATCCTGTGCACCACTTCAATTCCCTGTCCCTCAGGTTAGGATGAAAAAAAACAACAACAAAATATGACATTTCCCTTAATTCAAGCTACTTTTGTCCAGTCTAATAGCACCATCCTTTCAACCAGATCCTTCCACCTCTGCACATATTGCTCTTTCATTCCCTTAATCAGTAAGCCCTTAGAACATCTGGTTCTGGTCAGTCCAAAGGTCTTAAGAATTAAGCCTCAAGTCAATTGATTAAGGGAACAGATCATCTTGTTGTGTTTCACCCCAGGCTCTTAGAAGCTGAAGGACCCTTCTGACCACACTCTCATGAAACCAGACAGAATTACAACATGGCTTATAACAGGACCTGATACAATAATCAACTACCCTATACCCATGACCCTGACTTTCTTAGTCATCATGACCAATGCTTTTTCCCCTACATAGTGTATCCCCTAGAGATTGACCATTGATGCATGCAGGCAAACAAACATTTTTAGTTTGGTAACAATTTATTGAGGTATAATTGACATATAATAAGCTACATGTATTAAACACATACATAGTTTGGTAAGTTTTGGCATTGGTACATAGCCTAAAACCATCACCACAATCAAAATAATAAACCCATCTATTACCCCAATAGTGTCCTGCTATTTTGTAACCCCATCTCACCATCTTTCTTATTCATTTTTTTCTTGGTAACCACTGATTCATCCCCATAGATTAATTTGTATTTGTTAGAATTATATATAAATGAAGCCATGTAGCATATTTAACTTATTAAGAAACTTCTGGAATTTTCTGGTTAAGGTGGTAGAATAGGTAAACTCTGAGCTTGCCTCCTCCCATGACCACATCAAAAATGCAATCAAACTACAAAATAACTGTCATTGAGAACTGCCTGATATGTAGCTGAACAGAAGTCCTATGATGAAGAATATACAGAAGAAGCCACTTGGAGCCTGGTAAGAGGATGGAAATAGGGAATCCACATGTGGTAGTTAAATGGAAACCATCCCCATTTCTTCCATATGCGCTGGAATATCAATGAATTTAAGTTACCATAATTCTTTACAAACTCAGAGATGTCACTAACACGTCTGATTTTAAAATTGGGTGACCAGAGTTGATATGTGAGGTTTGCGGCTATAGACAGTTATGGCATAAAAAAGGTTAAAAATAGGGAGGATACGTTGGTTGTGGAGGCCTCCCCTGAGGGTTGGAGGATCACAGCCCAACACTAGGTTCTCCAGCTTGGGGTTCCAGTGTCAGGAAAAGAAGTCCTTATAACTTCTGGCTGTGGAAACCAGTGGGGATGGTGGCTGAGTGAAACTGAGGGCTGCTGGAGTCCCACCCAGACATTCCTCTTGAAGAGTTGTGGTGCATGGATTTACTTGCTGATAGTTTCACTTGCTCTGAGCTTTTATACTGGGGCAGCAGCTCAGAAAGCACCAGGAACATATGGGGAGGAATTAAATGTTCTGGCTTCAGAGAGAAGACTGCAGTGGCAGCTTTCTCACAGACTAAAGTGCTTGCAGAAGCCATTGTTCCTTTCCTGAGTCCTCTCCCTGTAGGTGCAGATGCCGTATTTGAGTATTCATCAACCTGGCTAATACCATTCACCCCACCCTGGTGATTCCCAAAGACTCCACCCCACACAATTGACAGGCCCACCCAAACTTCTTCTAGTGGCTTTTCCGTACAGATGACTTTCATAAAAATTTATTAAAGGCTCACAAACCACAAATAAACAGCATCTGTCCCCAGTGTGCCCTGTATCTCTTGCTAAGCAGCCCCAAGCTAGGCACTAACAGTAGTCAGTTACAGTCGAAGCTCAGCTTCTCCCAGGCACTTCACATCATAGCACATGTGGCAGTCATCTACAGATCACTTATAACTCATAAGTGATGGCTTGGGATTGGGTACAGGTAGTAGCTAACCTGGGCCAGCACCAGAAACCTTCCCAAGAGGCCTCAGAACCAACATACCTATTAGCCAACTCAGACTACAACAAAGCACCACACAACCATCTTCATAAACAACACACCTAAAGAACAGACTCTGCAGGGACCACAGGCCTAGAAAACAAATCCTGCTCCATATGGTCAGTGCCAGCATAACAGCTCCTCCACTGTAGTCATAGCCAGTTGTCACTACCAATAAACCTGAAGTGCCATTCCATTGAAGTTCATCCTTTCCATTGAAGTGCCAACAGCAATCAAGGCTCAACTACAATAGAAGGGCACATGCAACCCACACAAGAAACAAACCTGGAGCATCTAACTCAAGTGATGAAAGACTCCTACTACCTTAGGCCACTCTACAAGACTTGGAGACATGACATCTTTATCTGATACATAGAAACAAACACAGGTGGACAGTCAAAATGAGAATACAAAGAAACATGTCCCAAATGAAAGAATGAGACAAAACTCCAAGAAAAAGAATTAAACAAAGCAGAGACTAACAATCAAGCAGATGCAGAATTCAGAACACTGGATATAAGGATGCTGAATGATCTCAGAACATCAACAAAGAGATAGAAAACATAAAAAAGAACCAGTCAGAAATGAAAAATATAAGAACTGAAATAAATAATACAGTACAGGGAATCAACAGTAAATTATATAAAGCAGAGAATCAAATCAGTGATTTGGAAGTTAAGGTAGCAGAAAATACCCAATAAGAACAGTCAAAAGAAAAAAGAATAAAGAAAATTAGGACAGTTTAAGGGACCCCTGAGACAAGATTATATGTACCAACATTCACATCAAAGGAGTGCCAGAAAAAGAAAAGAGAGAACAAAGAATTGAAAAGAAATAATGACCAAAAACTTTCCTAACCTGATGAAGGAAATAGACACACAAGTCCAGGAAGCAAAAAAGATGAACCCAAAGAGGCCCACACCAAACATAGTAATTAAAATGCAAAAGCTTAGACAGCCTTGGCTGGTGTGGTTCAGTGGTTGGAGTGTCCACTGTCTGTGCACAGAAGAGTCATGGATTCAATTCCCAGTCAAGGGCACATACCTGGGTTTCAGGTTCATCTCCAGTACCAGTCAGGGGGCTTGTAGGAAGCAACCAATTAATGTGTTGCTTTCACATTGATGTTTCATCTTACTGATGACTCTCTCTCTCTTTCTCTCTCTCTCTCTCTCTCCCACTCCTTCCTTCCCTTCCACTCTCTAAAAATCAATGAAAAAAATCCTCAGGTGAGGATTAACAAAAAATTACAATAAAGGAGATACTTTATAAAAAATTTAAAAGGCTAAAGACAAAGAGAGAATCTTAAAAGCATCAAGAGAAAGACAGTTGCCTACAAGGAAGCTCCCATAAGACTCAGTTGATTTCTCAACAGAAACTGTGCAGTCCAGAAAGAATTGGCATAAAATATTCAAAGTGATGAAAAACAAGGACCTGGGGAGAAACCAAGATGGCGGCATAGGTGAACACCAGAATTGCGGCCGTGCACAACTATTTTAAAACAACAACAAAAAGAAAAAATGGACACCACCCAGACCCACAGGAAGGCTGGCTGAGTGGAAATTCTACAACTAGAAAGAGACTGAGACTCAGAGGAGGTGCGGAAATAAAGTGCAGAGGTATGGAGGCACGCGCGAAGGGGCTGGTGGAAAGGGCTTGAGGAAAGGGGTCGCGGAAACCGGTGGAAGCACAAGCTCCTGACAGCCCTGAACTCCAGTTCCAGGCGAGTTTCTGGGGACTCAGAATCATACAGGGAGGAGCTGGACTGTCTAGCACCGTCTGGCACCAGGAGAAACTCCAGAGCGGCTTGAGACCCAGTGCCTCTCAGGGCAGGGCTGAGAAGCAGCCATAGCTGGCTGCTTCACCCTGTAGACTCCCCGAGACGCCACCCCACTGAAGCTGCATGAAGAGGCTTTTGCATATAAAAGGCTGGAAAGCCCAAGGCAGAAGCTAAAAATAGCACCTTCTTGGAGATATAAGTGCCAGCATACCCAAACAACTCTTGCCCCATAAGGGTGTCTTCAGCACAGAAATTCTCCCACTGTAGACACAGCTGATTCGCATAACCAAGTGGCTTGGAGGTCATTTCCTCTCAGTGATCACCTAACACAGAAAGTCACTCTATCAACCCAGGGAAGCAGCCAAAATGCAGAGACAAAGAAACAGATCACAAATGACAGAAATGGAGGAAAGCAAATGACTGGATATAGAATTCAAAACCACGGTTTTACGGTTTTTCAAGAATTTTCTAGAAACCGCCGATAAATTTAGTGAGACCCTCAATAAATCTAATGAGACCCTTGAGGATATGAAAAAGGATCAACTAGAAATTAAGCATACACTGACTAAAATAAAGAATAATATACAGAGTTCCAATAACAGACTAGAGAACGCAAGAATCAAGTCAAAGAATTGAAATACAAAGAAACAAAAAATACCCAAATGGATAAGCAAAAAGAAAAAAGAATCCAAAAATGTGAAGACAGTGTAAGGAGCCTCTGGGACAACTTCAAGCATACCAGAATTATAGGGGTGCCAGAAGAAGAGAGAGAGCAAGACATTGAAAACCTATTTGAAGAAATAATGTCAGAAAACTTCCCCTACCTGGTAAAAGAAATAGACTTTCAAGTCCAGGAAGCACAGAGAATCCCAAACAAAAGGAATCCAAAGAGGACCACACCAAGACACATCATAATTAAAAAGCCAAGAGCAAAAGACAAGGAGAGAATTTTAAAAGCAGCAAGAGAAAAGCAGTCAGTTACCTACAAGGGGGAACCCATACGTCTGTCAGCCGATTTCTAAACAGAAACTTTGCAGGCCAGAAGGGAGTGGCAAGAAATATTCAAAGTGATGAATAGCAAGAACGTACAGCCAAGATTACTTTACCCAGCAAAGCTATCGTTCAGAATTGAGGGTCAGATAAAGAGCTTCACAGACAAAAAAAAGCTAAAGGAGTTCATCACCACCCAACCAGTATTATATGAAATGCTGAAAGGTATCCTTTGAGAAGAGGAATAAGAAAAAGTAAAGATAAAAATTATGAACAACAAATATATATCTATCAACAAGTGAATCTAAAAATCAAGTGAATAAAAAATCTGATCAACAGACTAAACTGGTGAATAGAATAGAATCAGAAGCATAGAAAGGGATTGGACTGACAATTTTGGGGGGGAAAGAGTGTTGGGGGTGTGAAAGAGACTGGACAATAATCGTACACCTGTGGATGAGAACAGCGGGGGGTGGGGCGGTAAGGACAGAGGGTGGGGTGGGAACTGGGAGGAGGGGAGCTATGGCGTGGGAAGAGGAACTACTGTAATAATCTGAACAATAAAGATTTAAAAAGAAAAAGAAAAACAAGGACCTACAACCAAGACTATTCTACCTAGCAAAGCTATAATTGAGAATCAAAGGATAGATAAAGAGCTTCCCAGACAAGAAAAATCTAAATTTCATCACCACCAAACCAGTATTATGAGAAATGTTAAAGGGACTTCTTTATATTGTATTTTCCAGCATATAAGATGACTTTTTAACCCAGGAAAATCTTCTCAAAAGTCGGGGGTCGTCAGATGGAGACTGCAAGTGTCTCTGGTCGGCTCCTTTTTGTGCTGCATACAGTCTCCATCCAGACTTTTTAACCCAGGAAAATCTTCTCAAAAGTTGGGGGTTGTCTTATACACCCAGTTGTCTTATACGCTGGAAAATACGGTAATAATAATAAAAGAAACATATGAATAATAAAATGGCAATAACTAGGTGACCATCAACAATTACTTTAAGTGAAAATACTTTCAATGCTCCAATCAAAAGACAGAAAGTGGGTGAGTGAATAAGAAAACAAGACCTTAACATATGCTGCCCATGAGAATCTCACTTCAGAAATAAAGACACACAGAGACTGAAAATAACAGGGTAGAAAAAGATATTTAATGAAAATAAAAGCAAAACAAAAAAATGCTGGGACAGCAATACTTATATTAGACAAAATAGACTTTAAAACAAAAGCTATAGCAAGAGACAAAGAAGAGCCTAGCAAATCCACTTCTGGGTAATTATACAAAGAAACCCAAACACTAATCCTTTATTTTAATTTTATTTTTTAATTCATTTTTTTTGAGGGGGGTGACACTGGTTTACAAAACCATAAAGGTTTCAAGTATACAACTCAATAAAACATCATCTGCTAGAAGCTATCCATTGTCTACACTATCATAAAAGTACAAACAGGGAATCCAGAAGGCTAATGGACCTTGAGCTTTGGCAAGGGCTAAAAGCCATGCACTTATTGTTCTGTTGAGATAATGGTGGCTCAAGCAATTTCCTTACCTAATAGTCTCAAAATGAATCTTTACTAATATTTACTGACCTTTAAGGTAGTCTGTCTGCTACCGGAATTGCCTGCCTACTAAAGGCAAGATGTGTATTCTAAAATTGAATAAAAGCTAACAGGGCCTGGGACCCAGTGAAGCCTTCCCACTAGAGAAAGACTTTCTGCCTGGCCCCCCATGATCTCCAAATTCATATTTCTTGTCTAGGGTATTTATTTGTGTGTGGCCCTTCTCCGAGTCCTGAACCCTAGCTGTGCAGGTTGCAGCTTTCACAGTCATCTGCACATTGCATTGTGCAAGCAAAATCTCAGTCCATCCCATTTTCCGTCCCTTTGCCCACCCTCCTTAGCCAGTACACCCCCCTCCCCTTTTCTCAGGCTATTACCACACTATTGTCTATGTGTTCTGTATATAAGTTATTTGGCTAATGCATTTGCCTTCCTTCATCCAGTCCCACAGCCCACCTCCCCACTGACAGCTGTCAATTTGATCCATGTATCTATGACTCTGTTTCTATTTTGTTCATCAGTTTATTTTGTTCATTATATGCCACATATAAGTGAGATCATATGCTATTTTTCTTTCTCTGACTGGCTTATTTCACTTAGCTTAATAATCCCCTGGTTCATTCAGGCTCTCTCACAAGAAGTAATATTTTCTTCTTTTTTGTGAGTGTGTGATATTCCACTGTATAAATGTACTATAGTTTTGTTTTGTTTTTATCCACTCACCTACTAACGGCCACTAGGTTGTTTCCAGATCTTGGCTATTGTAAATATAATATTGCAATATAATCTTTCAAATTATTGTTGAGGGTTTCTTTGGATATACTCCCAGAAGTGATAAAACTGGGTCAAAAGGCAGTTCCATTTTTAATTTTTTGAGGAAACTCCATACTGTCTTCCACAGTGGCTGCACCAGTCTGCATTCCTACAAAGAGTGCACAAGGGTTCCCTTTACTCCACATTTTCAACAACAGTTGTTGTTTGTAGTTTTATTGATGATAGCCATTCTGAAAAATATGAAATGATATCTCATTGTGGTCAGTGACAACAAGCATTTTTTCATATTTCTATTTTCCATCTCTATGTCCTCTTTGGAGAAGTGTATATTCAGGTCCTTAGCACATTTTTTGTTTTGTTTTGTTTTGTTTTTTAATATATTTTATTGATTTTTACAGAGAGGAAAGGAGAGGAATAGAGAATCAGAAACATCAATGAGAGAGAAATATCGATCAGCTGCCTTCTGCACACCCCCAACTGGGGATGTGCCCACAACCAAGGTACATGCCCTTGACCAGAATTGAACCTGGGATCCTTCAGTCCACAGGCCGATGCTCCATCCACTGAGCCAAACCAGTTAGAGCCCTTAGCACATTTTGAAATTGGATTGTTTGTCTTCCTGATGTTGGGTTGGATAGTTTCTTTGTATATTTTGGAAATAAATCCCTTATTAGATGTATCATTGACAAATATGTTCTCCTATTCAATGGGTTCTCTTTTTATTTTGTTCATAGTTTCTTTTGCCATGAAAAAGTATTCAGTTTGAAGTAGTTCCATGTTTATATTTTCTTTTGTCTCCCTTTTTGGAAGAGACATGTTGGCAAAAATATTGCTATGAGAAATGCCTGAGATTTTACTGCCTTTGTTTTTTTCTAGGGTTTTTATGGTTTTGTGATTTACATTTAAGTCTTTTTTATACATTTTGAGTTGATTCTTGTATATGGTGCAAGTTGGTGGTCTAGTTCCATCTATTTGCATGTACTTGTTCAATTTTCCCAACACCACTTACTGACTAGACCATCATTACTGCATTGTATGCTTTGCCTCCTTTGTCAAATATTAATTGAGTATAAAGTCATGGATTTATTTTTGGGCTCTCTGTTCTGTTGCATTGATCTATATATCAGTTTGTATGCCAGTAAAATTCTGTTTTTATTATTATGGCCTTGCAGTGTAGTTTGATATCAGGTATTGTAATACCTCCAACTTTGTTCTTCTTTCTTAAGATTGCTGAGGCTATTCAGGGTCTTTTTTTTGGTTCCACATACACTTTTGGGGTATTTGTTCTAAATCTGTGAAATACACCATTGGCATTTTAATAGGAATTCAATTGATTCTATAGATTGTTTTCAGTAGTATGGACATTTTAATGATGTTAATAGTCCCAATCCACGAGCATGGTATATGCTTCTACTTATTTGTATCTCATTTTGTTTCTTCAATGCCCTATAATTTTCTGAGTACAGGTCTTTTACTTCCTTGTTTAAATTTATTTCTACATGCTTTTCTTATTGCAATACTAAATGTGATTGTTTTCTTAATTTCTCTTTCTAATAGTTTATTATCTAATCTAATAAAACAGTAATATGCAAATTAACCCTTACTCTGTTACACCCACAAGCCATGCCCACCAACCAATCAGGAGCAAATATGCAAATTAATTCAACTAAGATGGTGGCAGTTGCCCCAGGCAATGGAGGAAGCCAGGGCCCTATGGGCCCTGAGCTCTACTCAAGGCTATAAAGTTTCAATTATAGAAGATAAACAACCCCAGATACCTGCTGGACTGGGACTTTGGATTGCCAGGGGCAACCCAGGCTTTGAGTGGGGGACCAAGGCAACAAAGTTTCAATTATAGAAGTTAAATAAATCCCAGATACCTGCTTCCAGCCAGGCACCCCAGTAGGGACCTGAACCCTGAAGGGGCTGTGGGCAGCCTGAAAATGGCCCTCAACCCCTCACCCAGGCTGGCCACACCCCCATGGGGTGAGGGTCCCCCTGGGGGGCTTGGCAAGCCTGCAAACAGCCATCATTTCCTCACCCAGGCTAGCAAGGCATGCCACCAGGTGGACATCCCCCGATGGGTCACAGACTGCAAGAGGGCACAGGCCGTGCTGAGGGACCCTCCTGAGTACACAAATTTTTGTGCACTGGGCCTCTAGTTGGTATATAAAAATGCCACCAATTTCTGAATATTAATTTTGTATCCTGCTACTATGTCAGATTTCTGTATTGGATTGAGTAATTTTTTTTGTGAAATTTTTAGGATTTTCTATGTACAATATTATATCATCTGTAAATAATAACAGTTTTATTTCTTTTCAATTTGGATGGAGTTTTTTTTTCTCCTTACTGTCTGATCATTTGGCTTCTATAATAATAAAAGCTTAATATGCAAATTAACTGAACAGCAGAATGACAATCCAGATGACTTTCCAGACAACCACATTATGACATGCACTTGCAATCAGGCTAGCCAAGGTGGGTGTGATGTAATTGGTCAGGGGCCCCACCATCACCCAACGATCACCCTGCAGAGGGATGTCCAGGCCACCTTCTGCATGGCGATCAATCCCAGAGCCTTGACCGGGTGGGCAGGGCCTCCCTCTGTAGAGCCTTCAATTGTGGAGCCCCATGATCAATTACCCACAGAGAGAGGCCCAGGCAACCTAGCTGGCAGCATTGTGGCGGGTGAGCGGGGCTGGCCAGCAATCACCCCGCAGAGGGAGGCCCAGGCCAGCCAAGCCATCACATCACACACCTATCACCTGCAGAGGGAAGCAACTGGTGGTGGGGGGTGGAAGTACCGCACAGATGGCAAGCAGTGGCAGCTGTGGTTGCGAGGCTAGCTGTCAGCAGCCAGGGAAAGGAAAGCCCCAAGAGGCCCTGATCACCATCCAGGCCTAGAGGCCCTACCTGAGGGGTCCCGGATTACCAGAGGGCACAGGCTGGGCTGAGGGACACTCCTACCCATGCATGAATTTTGTGCACTGAGCCTCTAGTCTAATATAATAAAAGAGTAATATTCAAATTGACCGTTACCCGAGACACCTAAGCCACAGCCACCAGCCAATCAGAGCGGCTGTATGCAAATTAACCCAGCCAAGATAGAGGCCAGCAGCTATGGAGCTAGAGCAAACCAGAGGCTTCTGTTGCAACTGCCTGCCTAGGCTGGCTGAGCCTCTGCTCATGGCCATGCCCACCAGCCAATCAGAGCGACTGTATGCAAATTAACCCAACCAAGATGGAAGCTGGCAGGGCGGCTCTGCACTGGGAGCCTCTGCAGCCAGCATAGCTGTGCCAGGTGTGTCAGTTCAGTGGGAGTGGGGGGAGGTCCGGCCTGGGGCCTCCTTGGGGCATCCAGGAGCACCCGTCCTGGGTCCACTGCCTGGCTCTGCCCCCCAGGAGCGCAGGGGCCTCTGCGGGGTGTGCAGAAGCAGCCGTCCTGGGTCTGCTGCCTGGCTTTGCTCCCCAGGGGCCTCCTTGGGGAGTCCAAGAGTGCCAGTCCTGGGTCTGCTGCCTGGCTCTGCCCCGGGGGCCTCCTCAGGGGCATGTGGGAGCACCCGTCCAGGGTCTGCTACCTTCATCCACCCCTCAGGGGCCTACACAGGGTGCGTGGGAGTGTCTGCTGCACAGTGTGGAGAATCTGAAGCCAGTCCACTGCCCGGCTCCACCCTGGGTGTGTTTGCTCAGCAGCAAGGCCCCACCGAGGGATCCTGCACCAGCGTCCGCCCCTGGCTCGCCACCCAGCTCTGCGCTAGGTGTGTCCCCTCAGCGGTGGGGGCCCACCAGGCATGTGCGATCGTGGGCCCTCTGGTGGGAAATGTCCAGGCCTGCACTCACCAGCCCTCCCACCCCGCAGTGCACAAACCCTGAAGGGGCTGTGGGCAGCCTAAAAATGGCCCTCAGCCCCTCACCCAGGCTGGCCAGGCATGCCAGCAGGTGGACATCCCCCCCCCTGAGGTGTCCCAGACTGCAAGAGGGCACAGGCCAGGCTGAGGGACCCCCACCCCCTGAGTGCACAAATTTTTGTGCACCGGGCCCCTAGTGTTGAATAACAGTGGTGAGAGCAGATATCTCTATCTTGTTCCTGATCTTAAGGGAAACACTTTTAGTTTTTGCACATTAAGTATAATGTTGCCTGTAGGTTCTTCATAAACGGCCTTTATTATGTTGAGATATGATGTCTCTATTCCCACTTTTCTGAGAGTTCTTATCATGAATGGGTGCTGGATTTTATCAAATATCTTTTCTGCATCTATTGATATGATCTTATGACTTTTATCCTTCATTTTGTTTATAATTATTGATTTGTGAATTTTGTACTAACCTTGCACCCCTGGAATAAATCTCATTTGATCATGGTATATGATTTTTTTAATGTATTGTTGTACCTGGTTTGCTAATTTTTTGTTCAGGATTTTAACATCTATGTTTATCAGAGATAAAGACCTATAGTTGTCTTTCTTTGTTGTGTCTTTATCTGTTTTTGTAATTGGGGTAATATTGGCCTTATAAAAGGAGCTTGGAAGTTTTCTTTCCATTTAATTTTTTGGAATAGTTTGAGAAGTTTATATGTTAGTTTTCCTTTAAATTTTTAGTAAAATGCACCTGTGAAGCCATGTGGTCCACAACTTTTGTTTGCTGGAAGTTTCTTACTATTGCTTCAATTTCATTAGCTTTACTCAGTCTATTCAGGTTTTCTGATTCTTCCTGACTCAGTTTTAGAAGATTATATGTTTCTAGAAATTTATCTATCTTCCCAAGGTTGTCAAATTTGTTGGTATATAGTTGTAAGTAATATTTTCTTACAATCCATTGTATTTCTCTGATGTCAGTTTTTTTCTTTGTTTGTTTTGCCTCTTTCATTCTGTTTTTATTTATTTGGGTTCTCTCTTTTTCTTGATGAATCTGGTTAAGGATTTATCAATCTTGTTTACATTTTCAAAGAATCAGCTCTTAGGTTCATTGATTTTTTGTTGTTGCTGTTGTTTTATGTCACTTATTTCTGTTCTGATCTTTAGTGTTTCCTTTCTTCTGTGACTGCCTTTTCTGTGTCTCATAGATTTGGGGTTGTGTGTATTCATTTTCATTTGTTTCCAGCTAATTTTTTGTTACTTCTTTGATATTGGTAACCTATTCACTGTTTAATAACATTCTATTTAGCCTCCATGTGTTTGAATGTGTTTCAGTTTTTCTATTGTAGTTAATTTCTAATTTCATGCCATTGTGATCAGAGAAGATGCTTGAAATGATTTCAATCTTTTAAAATTTGTTAAGACTTACTTTGTGTCCTAACATGTGGTCTATCTTTGAGAATGCTTCATGTGAACTAGAGAAAAATATATATTCTGTTGCTTTTAGACAAAATGTCCTGTAAATATCAATTAAACCCATTAAATCCAGTGTCATTTAAGGTCTCTGTTTCCTTGTTGATTTTTTGTCTGGAAGATCTATCCACTGATGACAGTGGGGTGTTAAAAACATTCTACTATGGCCCTAACTGGTTTGGCTCAGTGGATAGAGTGTCGGCCTGGGGACTGAAGGGTCCCAGGTTCAATTCCAGTCAAGGGCATGTACCTTAGTTGCAGGCACATCCCCAGTAGGGGGTGTGCAAGAAGCAGCTGATCAATGTTTCTCTCTCTTCGATGTTTCTAACTCTATCCCTCTCCCTTCCTCTCTGTAAAAAATCAATAAAATATATTTTTTTAAAAACATTCTACTATGTCTGTATTGATGTTGATCTCTCCCTTAATGTCTACCAAGATTTGCTTTATATATTCAGGTTCTCCTATGTTGGGTGCATAAATGTTTAACAGAGTTATATCCTTTTGTTTGATCATTCCTTTTAGTATTATGTAGTGATCTTCTTTGTCTCCTGTTTTTGCCTTTGTTTTGAAGTAATTTTGTCAGATATAAATACTGCTACCCCAACTTTGTCGTTTGTTTGTTTTTATTTGCATGGAATGTTTTTCCCATCCCTTCACTTTCAATCTGTGTCTATCTTTTGTTCTGAAGTACATCTCTTGTAGACAGAATAATGTATGTGTCGCGTTTTTTTTTGTTTGTTTGTTTGTTTTTTTAATCAATTCAGCTACCCTATGTTCTTTGATTGGAGCATATAATCCATTTACATTTAAGGTTTTTATTGATAGGTACTTATTTATTGCCATTTTATTCTTTATTCCTATGTTCCCTCACTCAATTTTTTTTCTTCTTAAAGCAGATCTTTTAACATTTCTTACAATACTAATTTGGTAGTAGTGAAAGAAATGCTTTAGTTTTTTATTATTTGGGAAGCTCTTTGTTTTTCCTTCAATTTTAAATGATAGCCTTACTGGATGGAGTAGTCTTGGTTGTATGTCCTTGCTTCTCATCAGTTTGAATATTTTGCTTCGCATCAGTTTGAATATTACTTGCCAATCCATTGTGGCCGCAGTGCCTGTTAAGAAATCAGCTAATAGCCTATGGGAGTTCCCTTATAAGTAACTAACTGTTTGTTTTTTTCTTGCTGCTTTTAAGATTCTCTCATTATCTTTTACAATTTGCATTTTAATTATGATATATCTTTGTGTGGGTTTCTTTGGGTTCATCTTGATTATAAGTCTCTGTGCTTCCTGAACTTGTGTGACTTTTTTCTTCACCAGGTTAGGAAATATTTTAGCTATTTCTTCAAACAGGTTCTCTATCCTTTTTTTACTCTCTTCTCTTTCTGGTACCTCGTATCATGTGGATGCTGTTATGCTTTATATTATCCCAGAGGTGTCTTTGACTTCCCTCATATTTTAAAATTTTCTTTTCTATTTGTTGGTCTGCTTGTGTGCTTACTATTATCTTGTCCTCTAAATTGCTGATTCAATCCTCTGCTTCATCTAGCCTGCTATTGATTCCTTTTGGTGTATTACTTATTTCAGATAATGGATTCTTCATTTCTGACTGGTTCTTTTTTATGGTTTCTATGTCCTTTATAATGCTTGCTATCTCTTTGATTAAGGTCTCACTGAGAAAATCCATTCTTTGTCTAAGGTCCATGTGTATCCTTATAACCATTTTTAAAAAATCCTCACCGATGATATGTTTTTATTCATTTTTGAAAGAGAGGAAGGGAGAGAGAGAAACATTGATGTGAGAAAGAAAATCAATTGGTTGCTTCCCATACATGCCTGACTGGGATCTATGCAACATTCGGGTGCACAGGATGATGACACTTCAACCAACTGAGCCACCTGGCCAGGGCATAACCATTGTTTTAAACTCTGCATATGGTATTTTTGTCGATTCTATTTCATTTAATTTTTTTTTCTGGGGATTTTTCTTGTTCTTACATTTGTAGCATATTTCTTTGTCTCTCCATTTTGTCTCTGTGTATTATGTCGATCTGATAAGACTCCCAAACTTCTTATTATGGCTTTATGATGAATGTGTCTTGTTGGGTTCAGTAGCACAGACTTTCAGATCACCTGAGCTCTGGGCTCCAGGAATTATTCTTGTGGGTTATGTGTACCCTCCTGTTGCAGTTGAGTATTGAATGCTGTTGGCTCTTTTATGAGTAGTGTTAACCCTTCAGCCTGGCTGACTATAAGGGTAAATGTCAATCACTATTTATGAGACACTGCAGAAGCTTCACCCTGAAACAGAGTTGTTCTCAGCAAGGTCTAGTGCCTGCCAGATCTCCCTTTGGGTATTACATTCATGTAGCTAGTTGGGTAAGGCTCGGTGTGGTCTGAAGTCCAAGACTGGTTGTGTTGTTTTGGGTCCACTTGAGTGGAGTTCAGGAACAGATCAATGTCAGATATTGTGTGTAACTAGCCTTGTGCAACTTGTTTGGAGCCACCATGCTGTTCAGTGTTTGTTGCTGTGTTTACTGGGCCTGGGTGTGCATTAGAGGGGCCAATCTTTGTATAAAGGTCAACTTCCTCCTGCTTAGAGCTGAGGGCAGATTTATAAAAGGGCCAAGGCTCCCTGATGTTTGCCTCCACTTTCAGTAACTGTGCCTCCCTCTGAGATTGTCTTTTCTTTCTGAGTCTTCCAAAGAAAAGTGTAGAGCCCTGGCTGGTTTGGCTCAGTGGATAGAGCATCGGCCTGTGGACTCAAGGGCCCCAGGTTCGAGTCCGTTCAAGGGCATGTGTACCTTGGTTGCGGGCATATCCCCAGTGGGAGGTGTGCAGGAGGCAGCTGATCGATGTTTCTCTCTATCCTTCTCCTTTATTCTTTGTAAAAAATCAAATATATATATATATATATATATATATATATATATATATATATATATATATATGTGTGTGTGTAAAATACAAGCGGGTTTGCTGAGACCTACAGACTCTTTCATAGGTTAGAAGTTCAATTAGGGAGGGGCAACCTCATTCAGCAGGATGGGACTAGTGGGTCCCCTTCTTAGGAATCATGCATTCAGGCACACAATGAGGGAAAAATGTTCCATGGCTCCTACTTTAGTGCCAAACCCCTCAGTCTCTGCCAGATCTCCAACTCTAGTTCCCCCAGGAAGGGTGCACCATAGGTTCAGGTTGGGTGCAGCCAGCTGTCCTCTCTGCAGGAGCAAGCTCAGTGTGGCAAAGTCATTGGACTCAGGAAAACAGATCAGAAAAGCCTCCTATTGTGGGTGATGTGGTCCCAGCCCACAGAAGGGAGCTAAGCACTTTATTCTGGTACTAGACAATAGCCTCTGAGAATTTCACACATTGGATGTCCCATCTCTGAGCTGCACCCCCTTCCTCTCACAGAACTGAACTTGGAGGGGGAGGAAGGTGGGAACAGGACTTGACAGGATTGATCCAAACACTATCCTATTTGGGGTAGTGCCCACAGCCTGTAAAAGGGTGGTAGGCACTTAATCCCCTTCCCAGGATAAAGTGAGAGTTGAGCTTGCAGGAGAGATAGTGTTGTCCCCTCACAATGTAGCCACACAACCCAGCACCCACCCATCTGATTCTCAGACAAAAGCTTCCCTGGGAGAAATGTTCAAAAAGTGTTACCTTTGCATGGTAAGGCTCCCTGAGATCTGCCTCCACCTTCAGCTACTGTACCACCCCTGAGGTTGTCTAAGTCCCCATGTGGGTCTGAACTCAGAAGTACAGGACCAGCCAAGTAATTCAAATATATAATGGGGTGCCAGCTGTGTGCTTGAAGTGGGGAATCCTAGTCCCCTTTCCAAAGCCACACAGTTTAAAAAAAATTTTTTGAATATTTCAAGAAAAACTATATTCTCTAATAAAAGCGTAATTGAAATTGACTGTTTCTTTGGGATGCCTAAGCCACGCCCACCAGCCAATCAGAGCGACTGTATGCAAATTAGCCCAGCCAAGATGGCAGAGGCTGGAGGCCGGAGGTCGGAACCCAGGAGAAGCTGCAGACCTCAGCCCAGAAGGGCAGACTGAAGAACTCTGCCCTGGGATCCAGGCAGCAGCTGTGGGGGCGGGAGCTGCCAGTCGGCCTGAGGCTGTGACCTGGATCGATCGCATGGCACACACACGGAGGCTAAGCTTCCGTGTGTGTGCCCTGCGAGAAGCAAGCCCACACTGCAGTCCAGGGGAGACAGAAGCAGTGCCATTGGCGGGTCCCGGAATGGAGGGGTGGATGGTCCAGAGGTGGAGGTGTTTCTGCTTTGCAACTGCAGTGCTGGCTGGAGCTGAGCCCTGAGCTGAGGGTTAATGCTCCCTCCCCATGAGGGAAGGAGGGCTGCTCCCTCTCTCTCACACACACACCACCTCCTGGGTCCACTTTCTCGCTGGCTCCATTTTCTCTGCCACAGGGGCAAGGGTCTCCTGTGAGAGGCCCCGTCTCCCTTCAGAGCTGGGGTGAACTCACGGGAGCCAGGAGTCGGAGAGATTGGCAGGAGGAGGTCGGAGGGAGCAGCAGCCAGGGAGAGTTTGGGGGGAAGTAACCAGGTGGGGGAGGGGTGGAACAGGATGGAGAGAAGAACTTTATAAAAGAGTCAGTGGACAGCAGAGTTAAAAAAAGAGGATGTATGAGTGAACTGGAGGGCCTATAATGAAAACCAAGTATAATTATGTACTGGGGACAGATTTTAAAAGTAGAAGTCAGAAAAGAAAAAAGATAAATGATAGTGAATAACTGGGCAGGTAGATAGATAGGTATTAAAACAGTGGAAGTAAGTAGAGAAGAATGTATGGCAAAGGTAGGATGAGAGAAAAAGAGGGAGGGAAGAAAAGTTATAAAGGGGGAGCTGGTAGAGCTTAAAAGGAGAATGGGAAGAAGGAAGGAATGGGGAAGGAAGCAAAGCAGGTCAGAGGGAGGAGGTGAAGAAAAAAATTAAGGTGGAAAGGAAGGAAAAGGGGAGGGTGGGCAGGGGTAAAGATAAAGGAAAGAAGGAATGTGGTAAGAGAAAGAGGGTAGTAGAAAAATGGGAATGATAATGGAACAGAAGTAGGAAATAAGGAGGAAAGAAAAGTTTATAAATGAAGAGTCAGTAGGAAAAGTGTTACATAAAGGAGGAAAATTGTGTTAGAGGAAGAAGCCAATAAGGAAGTCAAACACAATTTTGCATGAAGGGAATAATATTAAAAAAGAAAGTTAATAGGGGTGACCAGGCTGGCAGGGGAGGGCAGTTAGGGGGATCAGGCAGGCAGGCAGGCAGAGTGGTTAGGGCAGGCAGGCAGGATAGCAGTTAAGAACCAGAGGTCCTGGATTGTGAGTATCCCCAAGAACTCCATATTGGAGAGGGTGCAGGTTGGGCTGAGGGACCCCCCACCCCCCCCCATGCACGAATTTCGTGCACTGGGCCCCTAGTTTTAAATATAATAATGTTACATGCCATGAACATTAATATTTTAGAAAAAATATTTTAAATATAATATTATCAAAACTGTACTAATGTAGTATATCACAAAAGTTGAGGAAATATTAAAAATCTATAAATAACAGGATTACTTCTATTACATTCTAAAATATTTTTTCCTCTGGCTCTATTTTTTTTTTATCAGTTTATGTTGTTCATTATATCCCACAAATGAGTGAGATCATGTGATATTTATCTTTCTCCGACTGGCTTATTTTGCTTAGCATAATGCTCTCCACACCCATCCATGATGCTGTGAATGGCAAGAATTCTTTTTTATAGCAGTGTAATATTTGTTGTATAGATGTACCATATGTTTTATTCCACCCATCTGCTGATGGGCACTTAGGTTGTTTCCAAATCTTAGTTATTATAAATTGTGCTGCTATGAACATAGAGGTGCGTATATCCTTTCTGATTGGTGTTTCTGATTGGGATATAGTTCTAGAAGTGGGTCAAATGGAAGTTCCATTTTTAACTTTTTGAGGAAACTCCATTACTATTTTCCACAGTGGCTTCACCAGTCTGAATTCCCACCAGCAGTGCACAAGGGTTCCTTTTCCTCCACATTCTCACCAGCACTTGTCATTTGTTGATTTCTTGATGATAGCCATTCTGACAGGTGTGAGATGGTACCTCATTGTTGTTTTGATTTGTATCTCTTGAATGATTAGTGAATTTGAGCATGTTTTCACATGTCTCTTGGCCTTCTGTATGTCCTTTTTCAAAAAAAAAAAATGTCTATTTAGGTCCTTTGCCCATTTTTTTGATTGGATTGTTTATCTTTCTTTAGTTAAATTATATGAGTTCCCTTTAAATTTTGGAAATTAAACCCTTATCAGAGATAACATTGTTCTCCCATGCAGTGGGTTTTGTTGATGGTTTCTTTGGCTGTGCAGAAGCATTTTATTTTGATCTAGTCTCATTTGTTTATTTTCTCCTTAGTTTCCATTGCCCTATGAGCTGTGTCAGTAAAGATATCGCTATGACAAATGTCTGAAATTTTGCTGCTCATGGATTCTTTTAAGATTTTTATGTTTTCCCATCTTATGTTTAAGTCTTTTATCCATCTTGGCTTTATTTCTGTTTATGGTGTAAGTTGTGTCTAGTTTCATTTTTTTGTGTGTATCTGTCCAATTTTCCCAACTCCATTTATTGAAGAGACTGTCTTGACTCCATTGTATGTTCTTGCCTCCTTTGTCAAATATTAATTGACCTTAGTGGTTTGGATCAATTTCTGGGTTCTCTATTATATTCCATTGATCAATATGTCTACTCTTGTACCAGTACAAGACACTTTTGAGAACCATGGCTTTGTAATACAGCTTGATATCTGGTATTGTGATTCCTCCAACTTAGTTTTTCTTTCTCATGATTGCTGTGACTATTTGGGATCTTTATTATTATTATTATTATTATTATTATTATCATTATTATTATTATTCCATATGAATTTTTGGAGAGTTTGTTCTAGGTCTGTGAAATATGCACTTGTATTTTAATGGGGATTGCATTGAATCTATAAATTGCTTTAGGTTGTTTGGACATTTTAATGATGTTGATGCTACCAATCAATGAACATGATATATTCTTCCATTTGTTTAGGTCTTCTTCTATCTCTTTCTTCAATGTCTTTTAGTTTTCTGAATACAGGTTTTTTACCTCATTAATTAAGTTTATTCCTAGGTATCTTAATTTTTTTTGTTGCAATGGTAAATGGGATTGTTGATTTAGTTTCTCTTTTTGTGAGTTCATTATTGGTGTTTAAAAAAGCCATAGATTTCTAGGTGTTAATTTTGTATCCCCCTGTATTGCCAAATTCATGTATTAAGTCTGGTAGTTTTTTTATGGAGTCTTTAGGGTTTTCTACCATATGTATAATATCATGTCATCTGTGGATAATGCAGTTTTACTTCTTTTACAATTTGGATACCTTTTATTTCTTCTTGTCTGATTGCTATGGTTAGCACTTCCAGTACTATTGGTATGTCAAACAGCAGTGGTTAAAGTGAGCATCCCAGTCTTGTTCCTCTTCTAGGGGAAATAGTTTCAGCTTTTGCCCACTGAATATGATATTGGCTGTAGGTTTTTCATATAATGCTTTTATTATGTTGCGGTATTATCCCTCTGTTCCCACTTTGCTGAGAGTTTTTAGCAAGAAAGTGTGTTCGATTTGTCAAATGCTTTTTCTGCATCAATTGATATAATTATGTGATTTTTGTCTCAATTTGTTTATGTGATGTGTCATATTTATTGATTTGCAGATATTGTACTAGCCTTGCATCCCTGGAATAAATCCCACTTGGTCATGGTGAATGATCTTTCTAATGTAATGCTGGATACAATTTGCTAAAATTTTGTTGAGGATTTTAGCATCTATGGTCATCAGGGATATTGGCCAGTAATTCTCTTTCTTTGTAGTGTCTTTATCCGGTTTTGGAATTAGGGTAATGCTGGCTTGATAGAAAGAGCTTGGAAGTGTGTCTTCCTCTTGAATTTTTGGAATAGTCTGAGGAGGATAGATTTTAGTTCTTCTTTGAATGTTTGGTAAAACTCCCCTGTAAAGCCATCCAGATCAGGGCTTTTGTTTGCTGGAACATTTTTGATATTTTTTTCAATTTCATTGGAAGTTATTGGTCTATTCAGGATTTCTGATTCTTCCTGATTGGGTTTTGGAAGCTTGTATTTTCCTAAGAATATGTCCATTTTGTCTAGGTTGTCTAGTTTTTTGGAGTAGAGTTGTTCATAGTATTTTTTTTTTTACAATTCTTTCTGTGGGGTCTGTTGTTACTTTACCTTTTTCATTTCTCATTCTTCTCTCTTTGTTTCTTTCAACCCTCATCAATCTTGTTTATCCTTTCAAAGAACCAGCTCTTTGTTTTATTGATATTTTGTATTGTTTTCTGATAAGTCTCTTATTTCCATTTTCTTTAGCTCCTCTTCTAGAGAGTTCTCTTGTTTTTTCATCTAAGGCTTGTTTTTTGTCTCCCCATTTTGGCTGCCTGTTTGTGTTTGTGTTTATGTATTAGGTATATCTGCTATGCCTCCCAAACTCTAGTGCAGGACAATGTCAGAAACTGTTTCTGACTGGCCCTGAGTCCCCTGTTTGAAGTTATCAGCTATCCACATATTGTGGCTCCCTCTGCTGGGTCTGGGTGACTTTGGAAAGGACCAAGATGTGCACCAGGTTCTGCTTTTTCTTGTCTCAGCCCCATAAGGAGATCAGGCAGATTCAAATCTTCTAGAGACCTGCCTGTACCTGCAATTTGATTGTTATTCTCAGTCATAATTTCTCTCAGGTGCTAGACCACAAGGTGGGATGAGAGGTCTTCCAACAGGGTTGGACAACTGGCTTTACCCTAGGCAAAAACCTCCTAGATAGCACAGGTCCACAGCCTGAGAAAGATGTCCTCTGCAGCATGAGGGAATGACTCAGAACATGAAAAGGGGTGACTGCCATCCAAGCTCCAGCCCCAGAGTCCCCAACCCTAGACTCTCCTCACATAGCTCCAGTCCATTCTGCCCTCCCTCTGCTGGAGCTAAGGTGAGTGGCTGCACACAAAATTTTGTGTGTTGGCCCTTTAAGAGGCTTGCATTTCCAGCCTTCTCTTGCTAGCAGACAGTAAACCTGCTACTTTCCACAGCTCATTGTTCTCTGGGCTCCTTTCTCAGTTCTGGTTCTTTGGGCTGGGGAGCCCAGCTTGGGGTTTAGACCCTAGAGTTCTCAGTGGGAATACCTCTCAAGGAAAATTGTGTTTCAATAGAACCTATAACACACAGTTGTGGGTATTAAACCATAGGTAATTTAATTATCGGTAAAACTTTATTTTTCACCTATGAACTAGATTGAATCCTAAATTTTTCTAGTTTTCTGAAATATTTTGGCTACAACCTCCTAACGTTCATGGAAATGGAAGAAAAATTGACAAGAATGAATTGTAATCCGCCCCACCATTCTTTTGACATTACTTCTATAAATGCTGATGCTGACTAATATGTAGCTAGGAACTAACTTCTGAAGATGCAGACTCCATCCTGTAGTCATTCAGTTCTGGGAGATTTGCTGACTTTCAACTGTAGAACCAAGATAATGTAGATCCAGGATGAGGAAGACCAGGATGACACACACCAAACTATCACTTAACAAGTTTCAAGGTTCTTATAAGAATAGACTGTGCTGTCCTGCATGTAAAATCCCCTTGATTTTATTGTTCTGATTTCCATTTTTTCTCTTATGAAAACCTCTACCTGCAGTGAAATGGAGAGATGAGCTTTGGACAAGAGTCCTCCTTCTTCTCAGGTGGCTGACACTTGAATAAACCTCTTTCCTTTTTCACCAGCACCTCTCTCACCAGTTTGGTTTCTGTGGTTGCAGGCAGCCAAACCTGGATTTTAGTTACAACCTCACAGAGCAAGATTTATTTCATTGAGGCACTAGTGCCTGCTGAATCTTCCCCTTGCGTGTGTCCCTTTTGGAGGAGTTTGAGTGGTGTTTTGATGTAGTCTGAAGTTTTCCACCAGGTGAGCTGGCACTAGGGCCTCCTGGGAAATGCAGGCCAAGGAAAGCTGCCATCTGTGCTCAGCCCCAGGCTACCTGACATGAGCTACAAAGTGATCTGCAGATAGCTCCTACTTGTTCTGGGTTTGGAGGTACCCAGTAGAAGTCAAGCTGTGAACCAATGCTTGCTCCCATAAGTGTCAGGCTGGGCAAGAGGCATGTGATAGGCCAAGGTCAGATGCTCCTTCTTTTAGAGATTTTAGAAAAGTCTGAATCATGATCCAGGGCTGACTATTTGTATGGCAAAGCCACTGGAAATGGCTTGGGTTGGTCCGCAAGTTCTCAGGGAATCAGGTTAGGGGACAACAGTTTTAGCCATGTTGATGGATACTCAAATATGGTACCTACTTGTTGGCTCTTTTGGAGGAAGGCCCAGGAAAGAAGCAATTTCCTCCGCTAGCGTGTCTGTCTGAGAAGTTGCCCTCTACCTCTCCTCTTATGCCAGACTATAAACTACTCAGTTCCTCCTTATATGTCCTGGTGCCCCAGTACTGGAATTCAGAGTGAATGAGTTTGAGTAAATCTGTGCTCAAACCTTTTAAGAGGAAAGCCTGAGACTCTAGCAGCCCTTGTCTCACCTAGCCACAATCTGAGCTGTCTGCATCTCCAGCCTTCCTACCATCTCAATGTGGCTTCTTTTTTATATCCTTAGTTGTAGGATTTCTGTTCAGCCATATTTCAGGCAGTTCTGAATGGTGGTTGTTCTATAGTTTAGTTGTAATTTTGATGTGGTTGTGGGATCTTTAAAGTACTGTGTTACCTATGCTACCATGTTTACCAGAACTCTGTACTGTTTTTCAAAGTGGTTGTACAATATTATCTTTCCACTAACAATTTTTGAGAATTCCAGTTCTTTCACAAATGTACCAGCACTTTGTATGTCAGTATTTTTAACTTTTGCCATTGTAATATGTGTTGTTTATTAAATCTGTCAATCAGAATGTTTTGATAATATTTAAAAAGTATTTCCATGTAGTTGTGGGTACACAAGCCAGACTACAATGAGCAGAAAGAACAGAAACTAAGCAGTGGAGGCAATGAGTTTAGATTGTTTTCAGAGACTTTGGGCTATAAGGGAAGGCTCCAAGTTCATGTGAAATTCATGATCATGTAATCAAAAAAGGTCTACACTATACCTGAATTATAACTTTTTAAAGTTTATTATTTGCCCAGTTTACCATGTGAACAGTTAACTGGGGTATTACTGAATAAAACATTCCTTTTGAATTTTACCAGATTACAAAGTAATGCTGGTTCTCAAACAATATCTAAGTGTTAAGGTTAAATAAAAATCAGCTGGAATTTCTCACAGTCCTTTAATCAAGTTTTAAATATGTCACAAGTGTCTTTTTCCCTCCTATCAGGGCACACCCAAATAGAAGACAAAGAGGCTGGAAAAGAAAGACAGAGTAAGAATTAGAGAGGGTGACTATCTGTCTCAGTTTGCTGGGGACTGTCCCAATTGCATCATAAAATATCTTGAGTCTGTCAGTGTGTGTCTCACTTTAGTCAGAGTTAAAGAAATTCAAATCAATGAAGCCGGAAGACTTGGGTGGAGAAAAGAAGATGTCACACAACCTCAAATTGGTTTTGAGAATATTTCTCACTTCTCCCTAACCATCCTATCTAATAATCTAATAAAAGAGTAATATGCAAATTAGTTCTCACTCCATGACGAAGATGGCTATGCCCATAGCCACAAGATGGTGGTGCCCAGTGAGCCTCAGCCCCACAACTGAAGTAGCCAGGCCTATTAGCCAGGCAGGAGGTGGGGGAGGCAGGGGGGGGGCAAGGAGCAGAGCCAACAATTGCAGGAACCTGGTAAGGAGTGGAGCTGGCGATCCAGAGGTTTGGGGGTCTTCTGCCCAGGCCTGCAGCCTCTGGCAGAGACTGCAGGCCTGGGAAGAGGCAGAGCCAGTGATCACAGGGGGTTGGGTGTCTTCTGCCCAGGCTTGCAGCCTTGGGCAGAGACCTCTGGCCTGGGAAGGGGCAGAGGCATCAATGTCAGGGACCTGGGAAGGACTGGCAACTGCAGGGATTTGGGGCTATTCTGCCCAGGCTTGCAGCCTCAGGCAGAGACTACAGGCTTGGGCAGGGGCAGAGGTGGCCATCACAGGGACCTGGGAAGGGGCGGAGCCAGCAATCACAGGGTTTTAGGGGTCTTCTGCCCAGGCCTGCAGCTTGGGGCAGAGACTGCTGGCCTGGGAAGGGGCGGAGCTGGCAATCAGCAGGGGTTTAGAGGTCTTCTGCACTGGCCTGCATCCTAGGACAGAGGCTACAGACCTGGGTAGGGGTGGAGCTGGGATTGGAGGGGCAGGGGTGGAGCCGGTGATGGGAGTGAACTACAGAAGAAACACCTTTTCTTAATGCTCATTGGCTAAGCTCCCTGTATGCCACTGGTAATATTCTTAGTAACTTGGGTAATAAGAATCCAAAAAAGCAATCTAGGGTTTTTCCTCCACACTCCTGAAGAAAAAAAATGAAGGTCCACTACTTGGAGGGCTAAGAAATGTCATATCCTGCTCTAGCTGGTTTGGCTTACTGCATAATGCCTCAGCTTGCTGACTTCAGGGTCTGGGTTCAATTCTGACCAAGGGCATGTACCTAGGTTGCAGGCTCCTCCCTGGCCCAGGTCATGGCTCATGCAAGAGGCAACCAATCAAAGTGTTCTTCTCACTTTAATGTGTCTCTCTGTCTTTCCCTTCTCTTCCACACTCTCTAAAAATCAATGGAAACATATCCTCATGTGAGGAAGAAAGAAAGAAAGAAAGAAAGAAAGAAAGAAAGAAAGAAGAAAGAAAGAAAGAAAGAAAGAAAGAAAGAAAGAAAGAAAGAAAGAAAGGTCATATCCTATGAAAGACACATCTTGAAAATGCCTAAATAAAGTTGTTATTTTTTCATGGTGAAGGGACTGGAGTCCATGTTGATGAAAACACCTTGGTGGCTACGGTGACTGGCAGTGGCTGCAACAGGGGAGTGATGGGGCTAGTGGCTTCCCCTGATTAGCCTGGTCACCTCCCACAAAGGGAGGCCAGACTGCAGCTTAGGCCCACTCCCCAAGGGGAGCAGGGAGTGGGCCTAAGCTGTCAGTAGGACATCCCCTGAGGGCTCCCAATATGTGAGGAAGCAGGCTGGACTGAGAACCCCCCTACCCCCAGTACACAAATTTCATGCACCGGGCCCCTAGTGGGAAGTATAACTTCACAAATCAACAATGTGGTAAGTTGTTGGAAGAGTCATTCAAAAACTAGGTGTCTGTAAGGTGGAAAATATTTCAGAGCCACACACTGAAGTGAATAAATCCATTGAAAGCAGGCACAAGGCCAAGATGAATTCAGGACTCCTTCCTGCTGCCCACCTCTCTTTATTCTGTGTCCACCAGCTTCTTCTACCTTTTGTGTCCCCTCCCTCAAAAAATATATTGAAGTCCTAACCCCATCTTCATTTGAATATGACCTATTCAGAGATGGGTCTTGTGATGTCATCAAGTTAAAATAAAATCATACTGGATTAGGGTGGGTCCTAACCCAGTCAGTGGTGTCCTTATAAGAAGAGAGAAATTTGGACACAGAAACACCTACAAGGGAACAAGGCCATGTGATAACGAAGGCAGAAATTGAAATGATGTATGTGTAAGCTCAGGAATACCCAGGATTGCTGTCAGCCACCATGAGCTAGGAGAGGGGAAGATTCTCCCTCAGAGTTCCCCAAGAGGAACTAACCCTATCTAACACCTGGATTTGGACTTCCAGCCTCCAGAACTGTGAAATAATAAATTGCTGTTTTGTTAAGCCAACCAGTGTATAGTACTTTGTTATGGTGGTCCTAGGAAACCAATACAGATGCTTCCACATATGTATCCCCAGTGTTCATTTATGTCCTGAATATTTGTTTAACAAAAATTTATTGGATAATTATAATGTCCCAGGGCCTGTGTGGGCATTATGAAAGGATGCCAAAGCTTGGCCTCCTCCTTTCCCCGAATTACCTGAGTGTACTTTTCAAATTTCCCTATGATTGATACATTTTCCACAAAGCCTTCCCTTATTATAGCTCCTTAGGTGGATTCCAATGGTTCTGAACCATCTCTGGGCATCAAGAATCACCTGAAAAGCTTTTAAAACATACTGATGTTCTGCTGAATTGAGATTCTGAGTCCATGAATTTATGGTGGAACAAGGTCATGTTGTAAGTTTCACAAGTGATTCTGACATTCAGGATGGAGACTCTCTGGAAGGTACTTCTCTTCCTTGGAGTTTTCACAGCACCCTGTGACTACTTCAGCCATAGCACCCTCAGTATACTATTGAACTGAAACTGATGTGCTTCTTCTTCTTTTTAAATCCTCACCCAAAAATATGTTTATTGATCTTAGATAAAGAAGAAGGTAGAGATGAAAGAGAAAGAGAGAGAGAGAGAGAGAGAGAGAGAGAGAGAGAGAGAGAGAGAGGCATTGAATAGTTGCCTCCTGAAACTATGCCCAATCTGAAACCTAGGTGTGTGCCCTGCCTTCAGAGAATCAAACCCACAATCTTTTTGGTGTATAGGATGACACTCCAACTGAGACACCAGGCTGGGACTGATGTGCTTATTTTTTTCTACTAGAAGAACCTTTCTCAACTTTAGCTACACAATCAAATCACCTAAGTAGTTAAAATTTCTCATGTACCTGACCAATCCCAGACCAACTGAATCAGCATCTCCCCAAGTGACTAAAATTTACATCCAAGTTTAAGAACTACTGTACTAGATCATAAACTCTTTGGGGGCAGAATTCTGAGAAAACACTCACTCTAGGAAAGGCCCACAATATTGGAGATCCACTGGGGGAAAGAGTGACTAGTTAACTCCAGCTCTGCTTTCTCCTAAATTCAAATATAAGTTCTATTTCCCTCACTACTTAAATTGTATGCTCTCTCTTTTGGCCAAGGACATAAAATAAAATGTGTATATAATTCCATTCCTCTGTTACAGCAAACAGCTTTGCAAAAGAAAAAAAAAGAAAGCTTGTCTTTGAAGCTCTTTATTTGACTATTAATTTTATATGATAGCTTTGCTGGGTAGAGTAATCTTGGTTGTAAGTTCTTATTATTCATCACTTTGAATATTTCTTGCCACTCCCTTCTGGCCTGCAAAGTTTCTGTTGAGAAATCAGGTGACAGTCATATGGGTACTCACTTGTAGGTAACCAACTGCTTTTCTCTTGCTGCTTTTAAGATTCTCTCCTTGTCTTTTGCCCTTGGCATTTTAATTATGATGTGTCTTGGTGTGGTCCTCCTTGGATTCCTTTTGTCTGGGATTCTCTGTGCTTCCCGGACTTGTAAGTCCACTTCTTTCACCAGGTAGGGGAAGTTTTCTGTCATTAGAAGACAAAGGTGGTCCTCCTGAAATATCATTAAAGCCTGAATGACACTCACACCAATAAGTACTAAAGAGAGAAACTCAGCCATTAATTGGATGAGAATTACTAGAGAAAAGGAGGCCTTAAAAATGACTTGAGAGTTCAAGTTTTGATGACTGGTAAAACTATAGTGCCATTATGATTAATGGAGGTTCCAAGAGAAGAAACTTGTCTGAAGACAAAGCAAAATGTCTGATTCCAGATGTGCTGTTTGAATTGATGTTCTAGGACATAGATGATGATTTGTGCACTGATGCTTGAAACCCAAGGCTAGTGCTCAAGAGAAAGGGAAGGGCTTGATAAGCAAGTAGAAATAGACATGATCTGCACAAAGAAAGAATAAGGGGGGTTGATGTCAACATTAAAAGAGAAATATATAAAGAAAAAAGAAGAAAAGGCTGAGCCTTGAGGGAATCCCTATATGTAAACAGTCAGAAGAAGAAGAGAAATATGCAAAGAGCTAGAAAAAGAGCTAGAAGGGACAGTGGAGGGAGAAGGACTATGTGATGCTGAAATCCCTGAAGGTGTGACTGAGTTTTGAACCTTGCCTGAGAGGAGGATGTGGTATGAGTAGATTTCATGGACTTCAAAAGAGAAGCAGAATGATAGATGTTGATGGGGTCCACTTCTTCCTAAATTTCTCCCATGCCTTCCCCACCCCTCCCTGGTCATATTGCTCTTTTCCCAGCCTATGTATTGACAGGTAGCAGCAGGAACCAGCAGATGGTAAGAGGCTGGGACACATGTCTTCTAGCTCATAGATACCCAAGCCTTGGTTATCCTTTCTGACTTGTTCCTCTGGTCACTTATTAGCAATATAGCTGAGATCGTTGAACAGAATCAATTGCAATTATATTTAGTGCTAGTCTTCATAAAGATGTAGGCAGCTATTTATTATAGGTAGAATTTCCTGTGATCCTCCTCAACTTATAGTGGATGCCTGAATTCCACTATTGAAGTTAAATATTGTTAGCTTTGTTCCTTGTGGGGACACAGATCCCATTGCGGGAACAAACATATGCCTCTGCTATCAGTACATGATTCTGTTAGAGTATTTGTTATACTACTTCACAGTTCTTTACTAGATTGTCTATCTCTTCAACCAGTCCATGCATTAGTCTACGAGGGCATGAACTGTGTTTTATTTACCTCCAGATCCCAGTCCTTAGCCCAGCCAATGATGTGTCAGCTTGCACCCTGTGCTCATCTCTTCCCAGTTCTGTGTTCAATAGCATCACATTACTAGCTTGATACCACCCATGGTGGGAGTATTTGCACAAAAATTGGTAAATGTTATAAATAGAGCTTTTGGTTTGTTAAACATTTGCAACGACACCACTCCATGTTTTTTTCTTTTTTCTTAATCCTCTCCTAAGGATATGTTTTACTGATTTTAGATAGAGTGGAAGGGAGAGAGGGAGGGAGGAAGGGAGGAAGAGAGAGAGAGAGAGAGAGAGAGAGAGAGAGAGAGAGAGAGAGAGAGAGAATAGTTGATGTGAGAGAGAAACATTGGTCGCTTGTCTTCTGTACTGGCCCCTCGGGAATTGAACTGGCAACCTAGGTATAACAATATGCCCTGAGTAGGAAGTGAACCCACAACATATTTGGTGTAGGGCATTGCTCCAAATGAGAAGGAAAATAGGGGGGGGCAACTTTGGGTTACAGCCCAGTTCAGTATCTAATTAAACAGTAATCTTACAAGCCCTATTTTAACTGACTTGGGTGGAGCTACAGAGCCCACCCTGAGGGGCCTGCCACAAGAAGATATATATATATATATATATATATCAAAACATTTCCACATTGTCAGTCAGATTTTGTATGAGAATACCCTGGACTGGCAGCACTGCATAATAAAAGTTTCCTTTCCTGATTCCTCTGGGTGCTGACTGATCATTCTCTTGGGCCATTTGAAGAATTGCTGCCACAACACAACCAATTGAGTTTCTCCGCCAAGACTCTTTATCTTTTAGACTAGCAGCTTATTTTTCCATTGAACTTGTGGGCCTACAATAGATTGATTATAATTTTTTCCTATTATAAAATAACTAGGGGCCCAGTGCATGAAATTCGTGCACTGGAGGGGGGTTTCCTCAGCCCAGCCTGCCCCCTCTCACATATTGGGAGCCCTCAGGGGATGTCCTAGGCTTAGGCCCGCTCCCTGATCCCCATGAGGAATGGGCCTAAGTCGCAGTCTGGCCTCCCTTTGTAGGAGGCGACCAGGCTAATCAGGAAGCCACCAGCCCCATCACTCCTCTGCCACAGTCACTGCCAGTCACCACAGTCACCAAGGTGTTTTCATTAACACAGACTCCAGTCCCTTCACCATGAAAAAATAACAACTTTCTTTAGGCATTTTCAAGATGTGTCTTTCATAGGATATGACCTTTCTTTCTTTCTTTCTTTCTTTCTTTCTTTCTTTCTTTCTTTCTTTCTTTCTTTCTTTCTTTCTTTCTTTCTTCTTTCTTCCTTCCTTCCTTCCTTCCTTCCTTCCTTCCTTCCTTCCTTCCTTCCTTCCTTCCTCTCTTCCTTCCTTCCTTCCTTCATTCCTTCCTTCCTTCCTTCCCTGAGGATATGTTTCCATTGATTTTTAGGGACTGTGGAAGAGAAGGGAAAGACAGAGAGAAAGATCAAAGTGAGAAGAACACTTCGATTGGTTGCCTCTTGCATGATCCCTGACCTGGGCCCCGGCTAGGGAGGAGCCTGCAACCTAGGTACATGCCTTTGGTCAGAATTGAACCCAGACCCTGCAGTCAGCAAGCTGAGGCATTATGCACTGAGCCAAACTGCCTAGAGCAAGACATTTCTTAGCCCTCCAGCAGTGGACCTTCATTTTTTTCCTCCAGGAGTGTGGTGGTAAAACCCTAGATTGCCTTTTTGTAGTCTTATTACCCAAGTTACTAAGAATATAACCAGTGGCATACAGGGAACTTAGCCAATGAGTGTTAAGAAAAGGTGTTTCTTCTGTAGTTCACTCCCATCACCGGCTCCACCCCTGCCCCTCCAATCCCAGCTCCACCCCTACCCAGGCCTGTAGCCTCTGGCCTGGGATGCAGGCCTGGGAAGAAGACCCCCAAATCCCTGAGATGGCCAGCACCACCCCTTCCCAGGCTGGGACGGGGGGGGGTCTCTGCCCAAGGCTGCAGGCTTGGGCGGAAGACCACCCAATCCCCGCAATGGCAAGCTCCACCCCTTCCCAGGCTGGGGGGTCTCTGCCAGAGGCCACAGGTCTGGGCAGAAGACTCCCCAACACCACTCTGCCCCACAATCGCTGCCTCCACCCCTTCCCAGGTCCCTGCCATTGATGGCTCTGCCCCTGGGCCCCCCCGTGCCTCCCCCACCACCTACCTGGCTAAACAGGCCTGGCTACTTCAGTTGGGGCTTAGGTGGACTGGGCACCACCATCTTATTTGAGTTAATTTGCATATGTTCTCCTGATTGGTTGGTGGGCATGGCTTGTGGCCTGGCTTGTGGGTATCTCAGAGTGATGGTTAATTTGCATATTACTCTTTTATTAGAGTAGATAATAATGATCATTGATATTTCCATAATACTTTATAGTTAATCTTAGCTTTCACCATCTGTCCTCTTTAACTCTAAGGTAGGCCAGGAAGATATTGAGTTGTCTGTTTATGTGGAGATTTTGTCAGGAATGTGACAAGCTGAGTCAACTCTCAGTGCAAGAGGGAGAACTTTCAGGATGGCAGGATAGGAAGAACAGGAAGGCACTTCTCCCAGTCTCTCACAGAGCAGGTCTGGCCATTGAGCTGCAAACATCCTCTTTTGCCCCTTTTCTCAAATGTTTTTAGCTTTTAACATGTAAGAACAAAAGTGGCTTCCACTTTGGGCTAAGTGACACTTCCAGAATGCATACTTGAACAGTTAAGGGATCATTTTGAATATACAAAAAAGCATGTCCCAGGACGGATAGAATGTAAGAAATTACCAATCTTATCCTACATGATTCTATGGCTTTCAATGATCAGTGTTCCAGAAGGTCTGTCATATGAGGTGACTCTAAGTGGGCTATTGACAAATACAATGTGTTCCAGACTTCTCTTTTGGCTAAGGGAGTTTCTCTGCATGGTAGGTCTCTGTGTAATACAACTTTAAGACAATTGGAATGAGGCAGCCATCTTAAGCCAATAAGAGAAAATCCAGTAGCATTCTCTATCTTTGATGTGCTTCAAGTGGTATGTTATTAATCACAGTAAAAGATCCAAACCAGAGATCTGCAGCTTCCTTGGGGGAAAGGTACTTGACTCAGAAAATTGAATCATGTGTTTCAAATGAATAATTTCTGGCTCTGCTGCCTAGCTCTGACTTCTGACATTCTTGGGATCAAACTCCAGGTTGGTTCCACTTAGAGTCATGTCCTATGATGGTTCTGCCAAGCCTGCACCACTGTGATAACAGGTCAGGTACCTCAGCCCCTTAAGGACTGGGCTGTTCCCTGTCTTTCCAGTTTTCCCTGGCCCTGAGCCACGTCCACCAGCTAGACCTTAATCACAGGCCTCATCTCTGCCTTTTTCTGCACTTGGGAGCACCTTTCAGACTGCTGGTAACTTCTGATTTCGAGGTCTTTCTATTTTTCTTTCTCCAGAAGAGCATCTCTCATTATTCTTGAACACCACCTTCCCCAAGCCACTCTTAATTATCTTGTTTTATTTTCTTGATAATACCATGTGGAATTATCTGCTTCATTGTATAATTACTAAGTTATCATCTGTCTCTCCTGCCTCTTCTCTTCCTCCCAGAATGTAAGTTCCAGGAAGATAGGGACTGTTTTGCTTACACTGGATTTCCAATTCCCAGGATAGCATCTGGACCATAGTAGCTCTCAATAAGTATTTAAAAGAATGAATCCTTAGACAACTCTGCCCAGTCACTTACTCTGTCACCTCTCATATTACCTTCATTTTGGACTCCAAGTCCTGCTACCATCACAGTAGGTGTGTGTACTTTGAGTTCCCATCTGTCTCTCCTCCCCCAGCTTAGTTAAGCCCATGCCAGGAGATTAAACTTCACATGTTGTAAGCTCTAAGTTTCCATTCTGAAAATTTGCCAGTATTCATAGGTGTCTACATTTAAACTTTCCTGCCTTGTTTTGACACATAGTCTTATTCTTACCACCAGTAGCTCTGCCTACTTTACCTTTGGCTCCCACTATGACCTCTGGTCCCCCTGGCCTGCACTGTATCTTCCCCCTCCTCTATCTTGCTCCCCAACCTTTGTCCAGCCCTCCTCATTCCAGCTCCTGTCCTTACATGTATTGTCTCAGAACTGACAGGAGAAGCCAGCATCAAGGTCAGTGGCTCTCTCAGCTGCTAATCCTAAATTGAAGGACTTCAGGGATCTTCAAGTGGGAATTTCACTCTGGTACAACCCAGAGTATGCCAGTCACTAAATAATTAATGATGCCCAAGTCTCATCCTTGAGAAAGTGTTTCTCTCCCTAGGGAAGATTTAAAAATTATATCAATTTTTAAAGTAATCCTTTTTTAAAATTGTGGAATAAACCATGCACTCAGAGAAAAAAAAATGTATAAAATACTTGTGCATCATTTAATGAATAAGTATATAGCAAACACTTATATTGCCACTACACAGATTAAGAAAAAGAACATGAATGGCTATCAAGATAGCCATTTCACTTTAGCTTCTACGCAAGCATAACCTGTTCCCACCCCATTTTTCTAGTGGAAACCATGACACTGACTTTCGTGTTTATTTCATTTTTTCTTTGTAGCTGTATAATTTATGAATATATCCCTAAAATATAGGGTGGAGTTTTATCTACTTTGAACTTTATAAGCATGAAAACAAAACATACATATCTTTTTATATCTACTTCTTTGATGGTGACTTTTTTTATGAGAAAGTTGTTGTTTCTGTTTTTGTGTGTGTATATTTTGTTAATCCTCACCCAAGGATATTTTTCAATTGATCTTTTACAGAGAGTGGAAGAGAGGAAAAGACAGAGAAACATCGATGTGAGAAAAACACATCTACTGGTTGCCTTCTGCATGCCCTGACCAGGGAGAAGCCTGCAACCACAGTATGTGGCCTGACCAGAATCCCTTTCGTCCATAGTCCAATGCTGTATTCATTGAGTCAAACCAGCGAGGGCAAGAGTTTTTTTAAATACACATTCTTCTTTTTGGTCATCTTGTCTATAACAGCAGGATGTAGCAAGAATCATTATTGCTAAATCTACCCTTTTCTCATTCCAGTCTTCCTTGGAATGTGACTTGCAATTTCTAGGCAGGGTTTATTGCTATGTTTTCTAGATTGCTTGGTAGTAAATCCAATTCTGGTGAGCAGACCCTTAGTCACCCCTGGCTACCTACTAGTTTCTCATCAAACAAAGCAGTAAGATGCTTTTTTATTTCTACATTTGCACATTTATGATAGAGATTCAAATGCTCCATGACTTGCATTGGAGGCTAGTATGTACAAGCTCTTATTCTAGAGAAAATTTGAAGTATAATGACTGAGGCCATTGTCCTGAAGTGGGAAAAGAATGTTGAAGAGTTGGCTAATCTTGGATAAAAATCAATCTGAAGTAGCTAACCACTAAATTCTTTGTAAAAAGAAACATTTTATTTAGGGCTTTCAAAGGGGAACAAACTATACACTTCAAAGTACCCAAGTCTACAGTACATTCATATCACTTAAAGAATATTGCCCAGTTGGCATGGGTCAGTGGTTGAGTGTCAACCTATGAACAAGGAGGTCATGATTTGATTCCCAGTCAGGAAACATGCCCAGGTTGCAGACTCATTCCCCAGTGTGGGGCATACAGGAGGCAGCCAATCAATGACTCTCTCTCTCATCATTGATGTTTCTATCTCACTCTCCCTTTCCCTTTCTTTCTGAAATCAATAAAAAATATTTTTTTAAAAAAGTTGAACCTGACCAGTGTGGCTCAGTGGTTGAATGGCAACCTATGAACAGGTCATGGTTCAATTCCCAGTCAGGGTCATGTGCCTGGGTTGTGGGCTCAAGCTAATCAATGATTCTCTCTCATCATTGATGTTTCTATCTCTCTCTCCCTCTCCCTTCTCCTCTGGGAATACACACACACACACACACACACACACACACACACACACACACACACTAAGGGCCCAGTGTACAAATTCGTGAATCTTGAAAGGAACTGTGGGCCATGAGGCTGCAGTAGACACAGGGGTGAGTCTTGGCCCATCCTCTGCAATCCTGCCCAGTCCTGCCATGGCCCCCTGTCCCCTGTCTGCCAGCAGCCCCACTCCCACTGCTGCTGCTCCCATGTGCTGATGGTACCAGCCCCACTCACACCTGCTGACAGCATGAGCAATTGGAGCTGATGCCAGTGGGGCCAGCACTGTCAGCAGGTGTGAGAGGCGGCTGCTGCCCTGACTGCCCCTCAGAAGCACTGGGAGGTGGATAACCCCTCAGGGGAGATTAGGGTTGGCAGCTACCGTTCGCACTGCTGATGGCACTGAGTGATCAGGACTGGCACCAGGCACCAGCAGCAGGTACGAGTGCCAGATAGGACTGCGGCACATGGGAGCAAAGAATTTTCAGTAACCACCAGAGGCTCGCCCCAGTGACAGCAACCGGTGCCCCACCATGGTCTAGTGCCCCCCACTCACCTGTTCCACCATCCTGCCACGGCCTATGCCTCCCACGTTCTGCACATGCCCCCTGGTGGTGAGCACACATCATAGTGACCAATAGTTTGGTTGTTCAGTTTGGTTGTTTTGGTTATTCCGTCATTCAGTCTATTTGCATATTAGCCTTTTATTATATAGGATATATATATATATATATATATATATATATATATTTAAAAAGAATGTTGAAATAGTCTAATTCTAGAATATAGCATTTAAAAAATAGTGGTATGAAGGAGTCTTTTGATTCAAAATAAATTTTTGGTAAGCCTATTTGTGCAATTGTGTTTATGTTACACCATTTTGTAAATAAGGCCTGAATGTATTCTCTGAGTTAAAATGAATCATGAAATTTATGCCTCTTATAGTTGTTCCAAAGTAGCTTTCTAAATCAGTGGTGTCACCAGAACTGATTTATATGTTAACAGTGGTCATTCAGAGGCAAAGTCCCAGAGACTTCCTATCCTTAAATTAACCATACCAAACACATTTAAATTCAGTCTTTTTATTACAAGTGAAATGACTGCAACTAGAGATGTAGTTTTTTCTTTCTATAAGATGGAATCCTGTGGTTGAAAGATAATTTTATCATCTGAAGCAGTGAGCGTTGGTTAAATAAATTAAATAAATCATGGTTTATTCATATAATCGACTGTTACAGAGTCACTCAAAATCAACTTTTTTGAAAGATATTTCAAAAATTATAGAAGTGTTAATGCTATAATGTGATTTTAAGAATAATGTTATTTATTTATTTTAAAATATATTTTTATTGATTTTGAAGAGGAAGGAAGAGGGAGAGAGGGATAGAAACATAAATGAGAATCATTGATTGGCTGCCTCCTACACACCCCCTACTGGGGATCAAGCCCACAACCAGGGCATATGCTGTTAACCAGGATTGAACTTGGGTCCCTTCAGTTCACAGGCTGATGCTCTATACACTGACCAGGACAATAATGTTATATTTTAAAGCCAGGTAATACTGAAAATTTAGAATATTTTTCCATTCCAACTATTCTACAATGAATATGTTTTATTTAACATCAGAAAAAAATTCCACATTTTAAATATTTTTAAGTTATAACTCCCAAGGTATCTAAACTATTTTCTGGTATCTACATTGGGCAAAGAGAACAACTTTCTTTCTTATAATTTGGATATTTTAAAGAGATAGCCAGTTGTTTAAAGCAAGAACAGGACTGCATTCAATATCCATATTATCTATTTTAATTTTCATAACCACTCAAACTGAGGCTCTATACAGATCTTAAATATTGTGTCCAAGGTTAAATAAGCACATAATTTATACTCCACTGCTTCATGTTATTGTTATACACACATGTGGAAGGGGGAAATTTATTGAGTAATTTATTATATTTAGCTGCTTGCACAAATGCCTCTTGTTAAAAAAAGAAACTTTTATTGGGACACATTACCACATTACCAAGTTACTCATCTAAACTAATAAAAGCGGAATAGTAAAATTAACCGTTTCTCCGGGACGCCCACAGCCAATCAGAACGGCTGTATGCAAATTAGCCCAGCCAACATGGCGGCCGCCACTCACGGACCTGAGTAAACGTTTAGGCAGCATCCGTTGCAGCAGGAGCGAGAGCGAAACTACCTGCTTGCTGGCTCCTTAGCCTTTGTTTGGCCTGAAGCAAAAACGCACATTTGCAACAATTAAGTGTAACAATTGTTTCATTATAGAAGCTGCAAGGTGAGGCAGAGAGGAGGATTCGTTAGTGAAAGGCTGCCTTAAAGGAACAGCATCAATTATAGGAGCGTCCAGCCGGCCTTGCTGGGATGT
>PVJC01010841.1:0-42847 GCA_004026665.1 Murina feae | reverse complement strand
TCTTTAGCAAATTTGGAAACTGAGGCACAGAATGTTCAATTATATGTCCAAAATAAGCACAGAAGGAAGAGCGTTCCTCCATCTAAATCTTTTTGCCAAGACTCACGTTAAAAGCAACATCGTCAACTGCCTAATAACTATTAGATATAGAAAAGAATGTTTCCTATTCACTAAACTGATACACTAAAAACATGCATGACAATATTCTATTTGATAACCCTGCTCCACTTGCTGGAAAAACCTTCCCATAGTTCTTAGAATCCAGAATCCCTTTGGCTATTTAGGGAGCAATGTTAGAAGAGTTCAATCATTCAGTTTTGACTGCTGAGATTCACCGTGAAACATGCTATTCTAATTGTATGAAAATTTCTGAAGAAGATCAATGTCACAATAGTAATGGCATATAAAAAGGAGAAAAAAAATGGACCCTGGATTATTGAGCCCTATTAAGGATATCATTATGTGACACTGCTTTCTGCAAATTTATAAAATAATGTTTTAAAATCCGCCTTCTGGATTTAAAAAAAATCATTAAATAATAGTAGCTAAGTATTTTTATAAACCATACAGAGGAAGGAGAAAAGAAAATTTTGAACAATATCACATCACAAACTTTTTTTTTTTTTAAAAAAGAGTGTCATTTAAATTAAAACAAATGAGACTTTTGAAGGATGAAGCTGGAGGCTTGCATTCTTCCACTCATGTCTACATTCATTCATTCATTCATTCGGCGCTGATAAGCCCAGAGCCCTCTGTTAAATTGTTATTAAGAGTTCAAAAGGAATAAAATATTTGGTCTTTGATCTCACAGAGTATACACCTTAGATAAGAGACAATGTTTCATTAGGTTTATGTCAGATAATTTAAAATAATGTAGAGTTATGTATGAACAAATAAAGTTGTATGTGTTATAGGAATATAAACATTTTTTTTAAATGAATAAAAAAGCAGACAAGTTTCTATTTCTTTGATATGCTTTCCCTCCATGTTTTATCTGGTTCCTGTGTATCCTAAAGAATATCAATATTGAACTGGAAAAGCATTAATAGCAAGAACACAAGTAGGAATGACTCACATTGATATGATTGGGTAAGAATATGATTCATTGTAAGTCATCAAGATTAATGAAGTGATGTGAATGCAAATAAAGTGCAAGTGATTGCGGGAAGCAAAGCTCTTAAGAAAGGAGAACAGTAATGAGAATGCAAAGTAGTTCGTATGAACCATTTCAAAGTCCCCACTTTTGTCCAAGATAGTTTTTGGAAACTGTGACTTCAAGTCAAAGGACAAACGAGGCAACTAATGTCACTCAGGGTAATGGATACGAGCAAGAGTTAGGTCTCTATGGCATATTTCTGGTCACGAAAACATTGCCGAACTTCTAATTAAGACTCCAAAATAATAATTCTCCTCCTCCCTTCTCTTCCTCTTTTTCCTCCTCCTCCTCCTCCTCCTCCTCCTCCTTTTCCTTCTTCTTCTTGTATTTCCCAATGAATTTTTTATTTAGTTATTTTTATTACATTTATTGGGGTAACATTGGTTAATATGATCGTAGAGATTTCAAATGTACATTTCTATGATACATGATCTATATGTTATATTGTGTGCTCACTCCCCAAGTCAAATCATCTTTAATCACCATATATTTGACCCCTCATCCTTTACTACCTCCTACCTCACACCCCTTCCTCTGGTAACCACCATACTATTGTCTGTGAGTTTTTGTTTGCTTTTCTTATTTATTCATTTGTTGCTTTCATATCCCATATATGAGTGAAATCATGTTAAGTCAAACTTTTTCTGTCATCTCAAAGTCACTGAAATAAATGTGAGCTATGCATACTCATGAGAAAGATTACTAAAAATAATTAAGATCATTGATTCTGGTTCAGGGTGGTGGGCGTCCAGAGCCAGTCCTGGCAGCTCAGGGTGCAAGGCAGGACGCACCCTGGCAGGACACCCTTCCACCACAGGGCCACTCATACATCCCCACTCACTGAGACCGGGACAGTTAGACATGCCTGTTCCCCTAACATGTACATCTCTGCAACATGGACAGAAACTGGAGTCCCCAGAGGAAACCCACGCAGATATTGGGAGAATGTGCAAACCCACACGACAGTGGACCCCTTGGGCAATCAGTTGTGTCCATCCACTTAAAGCAAAATGTCATTGAGCAAAACGGTGTTATTTGAGGACCAGCTATGTGAGCCCTCATTTATTCCATCTCCAACTCCTTAATACAGGACTGGGGGGCCTTTGCCTGGCAGGTCAATATTAAATGCCTCAGAGGGAGAAATATGTAAAGTGTGCTATTTAAATACCTACAGGAACCACCCCTTATTAAAATACAGAAATGTACAAGGAATACAGAAATGTACTAGGTTACTCTCTTTTGCAGTGCATTAGTCTTACTTTCACCTCCATTAAAAAAAAATAGAACTTGGCTTCTTAATTCTGCTGTCTGCAAGCCAATTTCCAAATTACAGGTCCTAGCCAACTGAATTGAATCTGAAATTGCATGTGTTCCTATGGAAATCATTTTGTTTGCCATTTCATTAGAGGTAGCTATTATCTTAAATAGTACGCCCGGGAGAGAAACCCTGAGCAGCTTTGTTAGAAAAGTAGGAGAGAAATGAAGGCAATGGAATGGTTGCATGAGATGCAGAGACAGACAGGCTAATGGCTGGAACAAGGTCCTGAAACAGTGAAATGAGGTGGGATGAAAAACTGGTGGCGAGACAGCAAAACTGAAACAGACTCATAGACACAGAGAACAGACTGGTAGTTGCCAGAGGGGAGTGGACCTGGGAGACTGGTCAAAAAGGTAACAGGATTAAGAAGTACAGATGGGTAGTTACAAAATAGTCATGGATGTACAGTACAGCATGGGAAATCTAGTCAATAATCCTGTAACGACTATGTATGGGGCCAGTAGTTAAAATAACGGGGACAGCACAGAAGTTCTCTCACTATAGACACAGCTGATTCACATAACTAAGTGGCTTGGAGGTCATTTCCTCTCAGTGATCACCTAACACAGAAAGCCACTCTATCAACCCAGGGAAGCAGCCAAAATGCAGAGACAAAGAAACGGATCACAAATGACAGAAATGGAGGAAAGCAAATGACTGGATATAGAGTTCAAAACCACAGTTTTACGGTTTTTCAAGAATTTTCTAGAAACCGCTGATAAATTTAGTGAGACCCTCAATAAATCTAATGAGACCCTTGGGGATATGAAAAAGGACCAACTAGAAATTAAGCATACACTGACTGAAGTAAAGAATATTATACGGAGATCCAACAACAGAGTAGAGGAACGCAAGAATCAAGTCAAAGAATTGAAATATGAAGAAACAAAAAATACCCAAATGGATAAGCAAAAAGAAAAAAGAATCCAAAAATATGAAGACAGTGTAAGGAGCCTCTGGGACAACTTCAAGTGTACCAACATCAGAATTATAGGGTTGCCAGAAGAAGAGAGAGAGAGCAAAATATCGAAAACATATTTGAAGAAATAATGTCAGAAAACTTCCCCTACCTGGTAAAAGGAACAGACTACCAAGTCCAGGAAGCACAGAAAACCCCAAACAAAAGGAATCCAAAGAGGACCACACCAAGACACACCATTATTAAAATGCCAAGAGCAAAAGACAAGGAGAGAATTTCAAAAGCAGCAAGAGAAAAGCAGTCAGTTACCTACAAGGGGACACCCATATGTCTGTCAGCCGATTTCTCAACAGAAACTTTGCAGGCCAGAAGGCAGTGGCAAGAAATATTCAAAGTGGTGAATAGCAAGAACCTACAGCAAGGATTACATTACCCAGCAAAGCTATCATTCAGAATTGAGGGTCAGATAAAGAGCTTCCCAGACAAAAAAAAAGCTAAAGGAGTTAATCACCACCCAACCAGTATTATATGAAATGCTGAAAGGTATCTTTTGAGAAGAGGAAGAAGAAAAAGTAAAGATAAAAATTATGAACAACAAATACATATCTATCAACAAGTGAATCTAAAAATAAAGTGAATAAAAAATATGATAAACAGAATAAACTGGTGAATAGAATAGAATCAGAGGCATAGAAAGGGATTGGACTGAAAATTTTATGTGGGGGAAAGGGTGTTGGGGGTGTGGGAAGAGACTGGACAATAATCGTACACCTATGGATGAGAACGGGGGGTGGGGGGGGGAGGCGGTAAGGACAGAGGATGGGGTGGGAACTGGGAGGAGGGGAGCTATGGAGGGAAAAAAAGAGGAACAACTGTAATAATCTGAACAATAAAGATGAAAAATAATAACGGGGGAATCGCTTTGTAAATAATATGATTGTCTAATCACCATGCTGTACACCTGAAACTATTACAAAACAATATTGAATGCCAACAGTAATTTAGAAACAAAACAAAACTGGTGGTGAAAGGCCTGGGCCTGAGAAGAGACCTGCCGTCTCTGAATTCTGACCCAGCGAGAGAGCAAAGATGAAAATCTGAGGAGGTCTACCCCGGGGAAGACACCCTGTTGCCCAGGACGGCTTAAATCTGTGGTTCCCAGCGCGTGGTCCTCTGACCGACCAGTGGCATGGGCACCACCTGGGAGCCTGTTAGAAAAGCGAAGTCACAACCCCACCCTGCCCTACTGACTCTGAGTCCCTCAGGACAAGGCCCCGGGCACTGGTATAACAAGCCCTCTGAGTGATGTTTACACATGTTCGAGTTTGAGAACTACTGACCTACATCCTCAGCCATAGCAGGAAACCAGATCATCTGCTGAGAGCAAGGGTGGGGTCGCCGTCTAGGGCGGAGACAGAACAGCTGCAGGGAGGAACGCAGGAAGGAGGTGAGGAGTTCAGGCAAAGACCAGCCCAGCTGTGCCAGGCCTGTGTGCAGCGAGCCAGCAATTAAAGTCTCCTGGTGAGCTGTCTGAGTATAACTTCCATGCAGCATAATCATGGGTCTCTCCAAAACTGCATCCTGATCTTCATCTAACTGACTATGACCCTGAAAAGATAGCCTGGTTTAATGTAGGGATTGCTCTATGTATGTGCACGTGTGTGAGTGTGCATGTGTATCGATGTTTGTATATATGTGTACTTATGTATGTATGTGTAGAATAAATCTGATTAAGCAGGAAAGGAGAAGAAAAGGTTTTTCTGTATTACAAGGAGGAGAAAATGTACTGGAACGAAGTTAGCAGACTCAGAACTATTCTATACGAGGGGCCCTGGGCAAGTGATTAAACTTCTTCAGAGCTCATTTTGTCACCTGTAAAGTGGGGTCTAGAATTCACTGATTCAAACAGTAAGAGAGAGGCAAGTAGCTGGGCACAGAAATAACCATAATACAAAGCAGATGGTGATGAAGGCAATTATGGGGTATTGATATACGCAAAAGACTTAGAGAACAGGGAGGAATCAGCAATTAACTCTGGATAAGGAAAGCAAGAAAGCCTTCACCTAGAGGAAGCCCTGGAGCTGGACCACGGAGAGTGAGAGGCAAGTCAGCAGATGGAAGTCCAGGACGGCAGAGAGAGAAAGAAAGTGCAGGAGGTGTGGGAATGGGACAGCCCAGGTGGGTCTGCTTGCTGAGGGAGGAACAAGGTCTCTTCCAGCTCCAGGACTGATTTCCCAACAATCTCCAGCAGCCTGAAAGTAACGGGAAATGGGATGGCATAATTTTATCAACCAACCCAGTGCTAGGACACTTCTTTCACTTTCAGCAGCTCCTAAATATGGAACTTGGGTAAAAGCCTCTGTCAGATCTCCTCCTGGCTGGCTTTAACGTGAAGAAGCAGGGGTGTATATAAGTGGTCCAAGGCGTGTCTGACCTTTGCCCTAGCCACACTCATTACCCCAGGATTGCAGGTATCTCTGGGGCCGCTTGGCAGAGGGTTGGCTTGCCTCTAAAAAATACTGCTGCTCAGAGGCCAGAATTTAAGTTGTTCCATCTTAGGAAAGAACTACAATGAATTTCTGATTAACCTTTTACAAACGGGCCAACGTTTCACTCTCCTAGTAAAATTCATACACTGCATCTCTGGCAAAGAGCCCTTGCTAAGCACCTGTTTCCTGCCTTAGGTTCTGTCTCAGAGGACTCGAGTGAGCAGAAAATAGTGTCCTCTTGAGTTTAAAAACAGTTCTGGGCTCTCCTCGGGGCATTCAAGACAAAAGAGCAGCAGGTGCTCTATTTCCAGGAGAAGAGCAAAGCAAGTATCTTCTACAGTTTGATCAGTTTTCAGGATTCCAGGACCAAGCTTCAGGCTGATCAATCACAGCATCACACCTCCACTTCCTGGAACATGTTTATTCTAATAGGTCTTTTTTTTTTTTAATATGACTTCCCAACTATAAGACTTAAAGGGCATCCTAAAAGTGCTCCCACCCAAGGTCCAGAAGGAACCAAATTTTTACATAATGAGCTGTGTGCCATGCACATGAGCCTGGAAAGTTCAGTCCAAAGAACGGTGCTTCACTGAGTTCTGAGTCCCCATGGTAAGAGTCCCAGGCCTGTCTGTAAAGATGATTTTTCTGGAATTTTTAAGGATGTCCACAGTATGGAAACCCCAACAGGGAAACTCCTGTAGTGAAGTGTGCAGAACATGCGCTTGGCACCCTTACCAGCGCATGTGCTAGCCAGTGAGCCGTCTATAGCACCTCCTCTGTGCTGAACACAGAGACACTGCAGCTGACTCTAACCACAGGTGAGAATCCTGCCCAATCCTGCCCCTGGAATACAGAGCCCAGAATGTCACAACCACCAGGTTTTAATCCTTTTCTGGACAGCACTCTGACACAATGGCAGTGTCTTGAGTTTTGAGAGATCTGATCAAATAGCTACTCCTCCTCTGGCAACCACTCTATAGGTCACTGGTAAGGTCTTGGACATGGGCAAAGACTTTTCTTTATTATAGTTACTAGAGGCCCAGTGCATGATATTTGTGCACAGGGCAGGGGTGTCCCTCAGCCCAGCCTGCACCCTCTCCAATCTGGGATTGGAATGTCTGACTGCCTGTTTAGCTGGGATCAGGCATAAATGGGCAGCCAGACATCCCTCTCACAATCCAGGACTGCTGGCTCCCAAAGCTTGCCTGCCTGCCTGCCTGCATGCATGCATGCATGCATGCCTGCCTGATGACCCCTAATTGCTTCTGCCTGACAGCCTGATCACCCCCTAACCACTCCCCTGCCAGCCTGATCAATGTCTAATTGCTCCCCTGCTTGCCTGATTGCCCCTAACTGCCCTCCCCTGCAGGCCTGGTTGCTCCCAACTGCCCTCCCCTACAGGCCTGGTTGCCCCCAACTGTCCTCCCCTACAGGCCTGGTTGCCCCCAACTGCCCTCCTCTACAGGGCTAGTCCTCCCCCAACTGCCCTCCTCTGCAGGCCTGGGTCCCTCCCAACTGTCCTCCCCTGCAGGCCTGGTTGATCCCAACTGCCCTCTCCTGCTGGCCATCTTGTGGCGGCCATCTTGTGTCCACATGGGGGTGGCCATATTGTGTATTGGAGTGATAGTCAATTTGCATATTACTCATTTATTAGATAGGATTATACTAGAGGCATGATGCAGGAAATTCATGCTAGGGTAGGCCTCCACAGCCTTGGTTGCCTCATGGCCCCACACCCCATTCACATCTACCTTGGCCTGGCGCTGCCTATGTATGCTGCCATATACCCACCCCCAACCAGTTCCCTGGAGGTCCCCACCCACCACCAATTGCCCCACAGAGAGTGGCCTGGGCCTCCCTCTGCAGGGTGATCTCGAAGTCTTTACCCCCTCCCCCTCCCTAATCACATCACACCTGCCTTGGCTGGCTTGGCACCAGTGGATGTCATAGCATGTTGTTCTGCTGCTCAGCCATTCAGTTGATTTGCATATTATGCTTTTATTATTATCAATATACTATATGTGTTTCCAGGTTCTTACTCCATCACTTGGCCTCATTAAATGGGCATCATGTTTAGACTTGATTCCCAACCCTCACACATCAAGTAGGTATCATTCAAGGAATAGTTGGTATCATGAATGATGACCCCTTTCCCAGTAAGGATTATCGCCGTAAGTGAAGTATTTAATTTTGATGCTGGGAAGGAACAGGGATTATTGTTTTATTTTGTTTTTACATGTCCAAATAAAATACATCTTTAAGATCTCACAGACCCAGAAACTCACAGATGGCGCTAAGGAGCCTGTATGCACCAAGCCCAGGCTCCTTGGGCAGATTTCTCATCTGCAAGCTGTGTACACTGGCAATTGTAGAGAGTACGTGTGCCAACAGGAACCATGGTGTGTGTGTGAGGAGACATGGGGTAGAGGCAGAACAGCCCCAACAGGACTTCATCCACAGCCTACTGGAAAGCAGATGACCCTGGAATTGTCGGAACCCAGAAGCCTCCAATTTCTATGGCATTTCTATTGGCCGTATTTCTCCCACAAACTTCCCAAAGGAACTTTGGGGAAAGGCTTTATAATTATGTGATGTAGCTGCGGAAAATGAGAATCCAGGTTCAAACATATTTTCTCCTCAGTCAGCACTTTCTGACCATCCACTCATTGTCAATTGACATTATTTTTAAGAATTCATGGTTTTTAAAGTTAACTTGATGTATATTTCTTAACTCATACAAAAAATTGCACCCCACTCAGAGTATTCCTGTCCAAAAGAGACCCTACAGATGAGGGGGAGAACCTCCTTTTCCCACTGTTGAAGGCTGGGAGGAATTCGGGTTCCCACTCACCCTCACTCACCGCGTGCCCCATTTTTATTTCTGACTCTGACATTCTGGCTGATCACTGATCACACTTCCTACATGATAAGTGATCCTCCTAGTATATAAAAAAACTGCTTGATTTTCTATTACTTCCCAAGACAGTAGCCTCTCCTGAATCATGGTGTTGTAAAGTGACCAACCAATGGAAGAATCACTCAAAATATAGCACCATGAACGTCGAGGGGATGCAAATGCCTTGCCTTGATTTGGATTCCTTTCAGTCACAACTGTGGAAGTATTTACCTGAAACATTAAGGATCATGGCAGCCAGCTGACCTACTGCCAGAACAACAGCAAATCAAAAAGTGCCCCCCCCCCCCGCCCCAGGCTCCAGGAATCTGAGGGAGAGGGTCACATGCATTTCCTAGGAAAAACATTGAGGCACATACTAGTCCAGAGCTAAGCACTGACCCAGTTGAAGGTAGGAATAGAAAGGTACTCAGATATTTGAAGGCCCTTTAAATGAATACTGTAAATAGTGACCTCTGCCCTCGCAAATGAGAAAACTCTCAGGACTTACTACCTTGCTCCTGGCTTCCTCAAACACACACCCATTCCCAATGGGTTCAGTGTAATGAGTTTTAGAAAAACAATTAAAACCAGCCCAGGAAATCTAAAACAAACCACTCAAGAATGTGGGATGGCTGACAGTTGTCAGAGGGGAGGAGTGGTGGGCGCCTGGGGGAAAAAAGTGAAGGATTAAGAAGTACAAGTTGGTACAGAATAGAAATGGGGATGTCAAGTACAATATAAGGAATATAGTCAATAATATCGAGATAACTACGTATGCTGCCAGGTGGGTACTTGAAGCATCGGGGGGACCACTCTATGAAGGACATGGTTTTCTAACCACTTTGTTGTACATCTGAAGACAGAATAATATTGGAAAAGAGGATGTGGGGTGGTTGGGAAAGAAGAAAAAGCAAGTTGGGAGGCAACATGGTTACTGAAGCAGCTCTACTGCATGATATTTTTTACTCCGAATTTCAATTCCAACTGAATTCAGTACTCCGTCAGCTGAATAAGCAACACAGAGGCAGCCCACAGGCAACCCCAGGGGGTGTCTCTGCGTGGTGGGGAGCCTCACAGAAGACACACTGGTCTGTCCCAAACTAGTCTCTAAGTGCAGGCTTTCTCTCTGGAAAGTCTGTGTCTTGAAGGAGTGTATGGTGATCAGCTCTAACCATCAGAGAGGCACCTTGGGCGTCTGAGTGATGGAAGTTCCATTTGAAGGAAGCGCTGGAAGAGCAATAGAACCAGCGTATACTGGTGGATGGCATGATCCCCAAGGTTCCGGAGGAAACCTGTTGGGGATACAGCCATGAATTTGGATTTTGACCTTTGGGGAACTGAAATATTCTTCTGCTATATTAAAGAGATATGTACATGTATATACATGCATATATACACACCACATACAATATATGTATACATACATGTATATATATGTGTGTGTGTACATGTACATAGATATACATGTATATTCATATATACTCTTCCCCACCCCCATTTAGGAGGTGAGGCTGTTGGGTTGTTGAGACAGGCTAACTCTTGGGCACGCTCTTCTGAAAGACAAAATGAATATTTACTCCCATTGGGTAAGTGTCCCTGGGAAATTTCCAGAAAGAAACTCTGACACTAAAAATCAGTAAACAGCCAGAACATGAAGCAAGAGCTCAGGTAAAGTCCAAACTTGAGAACTCCAACACAGCTTATGTTTCTGTTCTGGTACCCGCGGCCCATTTCCCAGCTGTGCTGGGAACTGAGTCTGCCAATGTCCCAGGCCTCTGGGTCTGAGGAGGCTGCTCTCCTCTCAGCACCGGACCTGTCTGCCCACCAGCTGTTGCTACTGTCAGGGGAATTTGGGTTCTGGGGAGACTTCTGCACACTGGCCAGAGGGCAAGGTCTCCTCAGGCTCCAACACCATGCCCTGCAGAGGCAGAGGGGGCGGAGCCAGGCAAGGAGTGGGCAGGCCTGTCCCCACCACTGTGAGCCACCTCTGGGCCCAGCCGTCTGCTTTTCTTCCTGATTCAGATGCTCATATTAACCAGCAGGCCCCATTGCTTTCCTTCTATCTATCTTAGACCACAAGAGCCAGGTTCTGTGTCACACCGCACCCACAGTCCCGGCGCTTTTTACACAGTGATCATTCTCAAGAAGGTCACAGGGCTGCTCAAGTGGCAACAGGAAATAGTTACTCCTGGAAGGAGAATCTTTTCCTACTTTATTTCTTCATTATTTCCCCCCAAATAAATATATTCCAGTGTGCCTTTTCAGTCCATTGAATTCACTCACTTGGGTCACTCTGGCCTAGTTACTTCTAATATTCTCTTTTGTCATATGCAGTGGAGAAAATAATAATAGGTATTAGGAAGTGCACTGTGTACATGTGTGTACAAAATGCACATAATTGAGAATTATGGACTCTGCCAAGGACTCTAGGGTTTGCGTAGAGTCCAAAGTGGGGATCAACCCACTTTGATCCCCATTATACTCCTGACAAAACTGAGGTAATGGTTCTGTCTCTTTTCTTTGCTCCATCAGCACACACCTGCAGTTCTGCTTTCCTCAGCTTCACTCTGCCTCCTCCTCTCTTCTCCCTGGACTAGGTCCACTCGCACAGCTGCCTTCCCACCTGCATTGCCTTCCCACCTGCATCACCTTCCACCTGTTCAAGGCCTGCTCCCCACAGTGCGCTGAGCTTCTCACACAGGTGCTTCTCATGATAGGGCCCCACTCGAATTCTCTAAAAACGCAGGAGAAAAATAAGTGAACTTCTACCTCAGTGCCGCAGATAAAGCGGAAGGGCCATTTCAATTGGAAGGAGAGGAGAGAAAGCTTGTTTTTGAGTCGGAATGTGAGTTCCCATTCACCATTATGTCCTTGCCGTCTAGAGTAGAGCTAGCACATTGTAAATGCTCAATAAACACACGTGCGTGCACACACACATTCATGAGAAACTCAGAGGACCGGGGAGAAGATAATAAAGCAAACTGCATTAGAAGTCAGGAGACCTGGATCCCAGTGCTAGCTGTGATCCAATTAAATTATGTGGCTATGGGGAATTTTTTCTTGGTTGAAAATCAACAGTGTAGCACTAAATTATTTTTAATGTATTTTCTGTTTTAAAGTATGATGATAAAATATATGAATTATAACTATAGGTTGACAGGTCTCTGAAGAGGTCTGTGGCCCAGACACCCACCTCTCCTCTTTATTTCTATTTCCAGAAAGATGACTATCCCATTTGGAAAATTTCCAGGAAAAAGTTTGAATTTCCTATTGTTGTCTACTCTAAGATTAAGTGTGTGTGTGTGTGTTTTTAAAATCATTCTCAGTTTTAACCTAAAATCTATTTCTATGTTTATAGTGCTCTTTATCAATTTAGGACTCGAAAATACAATTATAAAATTCCACAATCCTCATAATCTTGGAATGTAATTTTATTCCAAGGCAGGTATTAAATGATACGGCCAATAGGGCATAAAACCATTTCCCTGAAGTCGCATCACTGGCTAAATCATGCAGGCTGTCTACTGCGCTTCTCTTTAAATAAATATTTGTAGCAAGACTTGATTACCAAGAAATACATGCTTATTAAATTATATCTCATTCACCAGGACTCCTTATTTAACTTAGCAATTTTTCACGGAAAAGTAAGCAAAACATCATTATATAAATGCTTACAGAAATGACAGTAATGTTATTTAAATTAAATAAAGAAAAGAATATATATATATATATATATATATATATATATATATATATCTCACTCTCTCAGGAATTACAGTGTAAGCCTTAAAATTATAAATCACCCCCTAATTTTTCATAATACAATCTTAAAATATTAATCAGCATAATATTGAAACTAAGTTATCATGAACTATTTTCTGGCAATTTCTTTGTTTTTCAACTGTTTGAGTTAAAAGGATATGCCAATTCCCATTAAAACCTTATTTTAAGTACTAGAGGCCCAGTGTACAGATTTGTGCACCAGTGGGGTTCCTCAGCCTGGCCTGTGCTTTCTCATAATCCAAGACCCTTCGGGGGATGTCGGAGAGCCAGTTTTGGCTCGATCCCCACAGGCAAGGCTGAGAGACCCCACCAGTGCACAAATCTGTGCACAGGGCCTCTAGTATGCATATAAGATCTTTGGTTAATCTCTTCCCACCCTTTCCTCTCCCTCCCCTCTGAGATTCATTAGTCTGTTTCATGTTTCCATGCCTGCAATTTCTGTTCCTGCATTGAGCGTCTCCCCCTGGTGGTCAGTCAGCCAGTTGGTCAGTTGCTTAGGCTTTTATATATATACTAGTGGCCCAGTGCATGAAATGCATGCACATTAAAAGGGGATTAATCAGAGGAAATATTTTAATATTGCTATTTGCCCTTTCTCTATAATAGAAGTGTCAGAGATTAAAGAAAATTAGTAAAACATATATGAAAATCTTCCTCCTGTCAGAGTCTGGGCTGCACCATGGAACCCAGAGTCACGTCTTCAACCACCCATGTGCACCTCAAAATCGCTCAAGACCCAAACCTGGACGGCCCCCCTTCATTGGGCTAGATCCAGACCCGGCCTGTCCCACCCTGTCAAGCCCTGCCAGGTGGGAGGGGTGCAGCCTCAGGTCCCCTGGGTGCCAGGGCAGGGGGCATGGCCTGAGGTCCCCCATCAAGCCCTGCTGGGCAGAGGGAGAGGCCAGTGATCCCCCAGCCTGGTGCCGGGGCAGGGGGCACAGCCTGAGGTCCCCTGGCCTGGCACTGGGGTGGGGGGCATGGCCTGAGGTCCCCCGGCCTGGCACCAGGGAAGAGGGTGAAGCCTGAGTTTCTCTGGTCTGGTGCCCGGGCGGGGGGAGCAGCCTGAGGTCTCCTGTCAAGCCCTGCAGATGGAAGGCATGATCTGAGGTCCCCTGTCAAGCCCCATGCAGGAGGTGGGTGGGTGAGCAGCCTCAGGTCCCTGCTGATTGCTCTTTAAGGCTCATTATGAGAACTTAGCCTCAGCTGTGGGTGCAAATTGACTGGTGTGATGGTCAATTTGCATATTCCCTCTTTATTATATAGGATAGATTACCTTTCCTCCCCACACACAGTCTAGTTTCCATTTCAGCAATGCATTTTAAGGTGAAGCTATACTTCTTCAATATAAAAATCATGCAAGAAGGCAGTGCTGATATTTCCACCTCCCATCATTTCTGGATTTGAGGATCTCCCTATGTATACATGTGTGTTCACACACACACACACACACACACACACACACACACACACACACTGTAATCATATCTAAAACCTATAAGTACTCAGTCTTATAACCATAAGAAGGCAGAGACAAAAGAAGAACCAATAATCAGGAATAGCTATGACCTTTCATAAAGCAAACATTTGGATAATCCCGTTACCTATTTGAAAATAGACCTCCTGTGTGGAAAAATAATTAACTGACAGTTAGACAAAGTGTCAGTCTATGTCTGAATAAATTATTAAGATATAATATTTTGCTCCCATTACATCTTTGTTTTGATGCAAAAATAAAAACAAAACATCCCAAACAAGTACTATTACACGTAATTTAAATGAGTTATTTCAATAAGAAATTATTTCATCATTAGCATGATCATACTGAGCAATGGGACTCCCCGCTGACTTCCAGAGAGCCTGAGTGATTGTCATGACCAAAGCAGACAACAAGAAAAACCCAGCCATCCAAGTAGGACTTTCCAGTTCTATACAGAGTACTTCCCAGTTTCATTGCTCAAGCTAGTGTCTGTAGCTGATGGGAAATGGGAACATTATATTTGACATTCATTTCTAAGACCCTATTTCCCAGCGTGTGGTCCTGAACAGTTTCATCAGAATTTGCTTCTTAAGAAGCAGCTCTTGGTCCCCGGCACCATGCCTCTGGCAGGACCTGTACACCTTAGGGATCATTTCTGTCTCTCTTAGGTCTCCAGCTTGGAGATGATCTTAAAGGAGGTAACACTCATTCCCTCTGCTTTTCCATTCTTCTCAACTAGGTGCCCCCAGTCTCTCCTGCTAGCTCCACATGATTCCCTAAGAGTAGATACTCCCTTCTTCTCCCTGGGTAAACCTTCATGCCATTCTTTTCCTCTGAGCTAGGTACTGGAGGTAGAGTTGCAGCCCAAACACACACAGGCCCACCCTCACGGTGCTGACGAACTATTGGGAAGAAGACACATGACAAAAAAAGCTGTACATATAAACATAGAGCCAGTCAAGGGCGGCCAGGCAAGGCCTCCCTAAGGAAATGACAATGGCACTGCTGGTCATTGTGTAAGGGGACACAAAAGGGACACAGAGTCTTACCACCTGCAAGATGGCAAATGGAGCCACTGGCAAAGACTTATTCTAAGGGCACTGGGAACCAGTCAAGAATTTTGTGCAGATAATGAATACGGAGGTGTGAGCTTAGGAAATGGTCACTCTGGCCCAATGTGGTCAACAGGGAGGATAGGGGAGAGGGCAAAACTTGGCCAAGCAAAGTTTGTCCCCCACCCCCATCACAAGACGCAGCTGCATCCACCTTGGTGAGGACCTGCATGATCAAAAGTGGAGGGGGGACTGCTGCAGACCTTGGGATCTATTCGGGAACACAGAAGCCTTTTTGTGCTTAAGTGATATTGAGTGAGGTACTAGAAGGCCACTGAAGAAAACTCGTCAGAGCCTAATTATGCCAGTTGGTTTTTATTAATAAATAATAAAAGGTAACTATTTCCTTACTGACAGGCACTCAAATGATTATCATTAATGTAGCTTCATTCTTAAACCGTTGGTTTCTTCCAGATTCCCTAGGCATCTATCGACTATTAACTATAGGAAAAACTTTTTATTGCTTTTAGGCTGGTCAATGCTTTGTGGATTCAGCAACCTCCAGATAAAAATCTAAGTTTAACATGCAAAATAATTGCATCAGTCATAGGACTATTCCAACAGCAGAGTGAAGCCATTGCAAACTGTTTGCACAATTAAGATCTGTTCCAAACATCCTGGAAACAAAACCGAGTTTAAGTGCCTTCTATGGCTCAGCACCACGATGCACAAAGTAAATGTGCAATTTGATTTAAAACTCACAACATGGGCTGGAAAAGGTTAATGGGGGGGGGGGGAACTATGTAACTCTCTCAACAATAAAGATTTAAAAAAATTAAAAATAAAACTCACAACAAAACCATTTTGCAGGTTGTTGAAAAAGCTTATATGGCTAGAATAAATGGTCAGGACTCATAATTTTAAGTAATTTACTACCTCTAGTAAATTTAAGTAACTTAGTTCTGTGCTATACTAGCCTGCTCAGGCTGCCATACTGAAACACCACAGATTGAGTGGCTTAAACAACAGAAAGATATTTCTCACAGCTCTGGAGGCTGAAGTCCAAGATCAAGGTGCCAGCCAAACCTGTTGCTGGTGAGGGCTCTCTTCCTGTCTTGCAGGCAGCTGCCTTCTCATTATGTTTTCACATGTCAGAAAGAGAGTTCTGATGTCTCTTCCTCTTCTTGTAAGTTCACTAGCCCTATTGAATTAGGGCCCTACACTTACAACCTTGTTCAATCTCAATCACCTCCTCACAGGTCCTATCCCCAAATCCAGTCACAATAGGGGTTAGAGCTTCAACACATAATTTTGAGGGGAACACAAACATTCAGTCCATACAACACATGGCTAGAACATGTAAGAGCAGGATTTGAATGGCGGCCTAAAGCCCACGATCAGTCCACTTCTCATGCTGTCCATCTCAGAATGAGAGGTAGAGAGTAGTTTGAACTTCAGAAAGCTAGGACATGGTTACTGTGTTAAGATAACTTATCAAGTTTCTAGCTTGCTAGCAAACAAAGCCAATAGCCCATTCAGGTCACTGTGCCCAGGTCACACTCCTGGTCTTTCCACTGCTTCTTTCCTTGCTTACAGGCTCTAATAAATGAAACAGAATGAATTTTTTCATGATTATACTGCAGATCTCCCTGTTTAGCATTTCACACCAGGGAGCAAAGCTGAGTGAAAACCTTTGCCTGAAACACGGGATAACAAAAGGGGGCATTTAGCCTTTGGAACCGAAGTATAAACAAGCAGGTAATTCATTATTTTGTTTGACATAGTCAAAAGCCTAATTTATTTCTGCCAGAAAACAGGTATTGAGGGAAATTATTTATATAGCTTCTTCGTTTTGGCATCATTTCCTTTTGAGTTAGAACTTACTAAAGAGGTTGGCAGTAATAACTTTCTCCTTAAAGCAGAAATTTGCATTAATTGAATTTGAATAAGTAATAGTTAAAACTTGTAGCAATAAGCAACTTTTAAAAGACTTGAAATTATCCTGAAACTAACGTAATAACCCCCCCCCCAATACTTACTAATTTACAAAATGAAAACTCCTAAGTTTTTCACAAACCTTTAAAGAGAGCAGGAGAGATTAGAGAGCTCAGAGCGATTATCCCTCACTAACTACATAAGATTAAGAGTTAATAAACTGGTTTTATATGTGCCAACCAGAGAACTTTATGAGAAAGCTGTTTTAAAACAAATGTTTATTTTTATCCCACAATATGAGAAACAAAAAAATTTCTTGGGCAGCAAAAGTATTTACTGGGAATAATTGTAATTTCTTGGCTGCTTTGTAACAGCTGTCACAGTTGAATTCACCACGGTAATTGTGCAGAGCGTAAGTGTTAGTGAGCATGCACACAAACCACCTATAAAAATTCACACGCACACACATACAGAGGCATGCATATGCACACACACAGGCGTACATATGTACAAAGGGACAGGGACCTAAGAAGAGTGTGGATCCCTGTTCTTACTCTTTTACTTTTTAAAGGCGGCTATTTTTGCCATAGCATCCAGACATTATGACAAGCACATAACCACACACAAAACAATGACTGACAGGCTCAATTCATAATTTAAATTACTTAATAGACCAGAGATACTATGCCACCAGCTCCACCCGCTCTCCACAAATCTTTTCCTGACCCGTTGGCATGAGCTGTGCAAGGACAGTCACTTCATCTGTCAACTTATTGCGAAGGCTGAGCCACAGGTAAGCAACTTCTCAGCCACGAAGACGAGACGTGGCTTCCCCAGGGAAGTCATTCCAACTGCACCGGAACTGCTGGCTCCCAACTGCTTGCCTGCCTGCCAGCCTGATCACCCCCTAACCGCTCCCCTGCCACCCTGATCAATGCCTAACTGCTCCCCTGCCAGCCCAATCGCCCCCAACTGCCCTCCCCTGCAGGCCTGGTCCCCCCAACTGCCCTCCCCTGCAGGCCTGGTTGCCTCCAACTGCCCTCCCCTGCTGGCCTGGAATAACACCACCTAAGTTCATAGGATAGCTATGAGAAACAAATGGGATATTTATGTTAAGCACCTGGAACATGCTGGGTGCGTAAAGTGTTCATAACTTATGTTTTGTATTGCCATCATATATAGCACATATCATTAGGTTGATAGTGCTGATTTTTTTTTAATAGAAAGGACTATTTAAGGACTATCCACCTGGGCAAGAGGTCCTACACATATCAAGTACATATTTTTCAACCTGCATAAAGCAAAATCCTATTAATTCAAATATGTCCACTTAAATCTCATGCCAGGCAGCTGCCAATTAACCACATAGAGCAGACCTTCCCCCTCCCCCCTCACAGGTACATGCTCTCAGGCAGACACACAGTAGGAAGCCACATGTAGGGGGAAGGAGGGCCAGAACCTGAGGACACAGCACACAGCACAGGAAGAAGTGAGCAAAGTCCTGACAATGGCCTCTTCGCTCCCCAGAGAAAGCCAGGCACATCCCAACTAATGACCCACCTTCCAAACAGGAAAGAATGCAAAAGGGGAGGGGAGCTTCATTAAAAAATCCCCAGAAAGTGAATTAGTCTGCTGCCTCCTCCCTCTAATTCTTCCCCCCGCCCCCCCCCCACACACACAGGTGGCCTCCACAAGTAGCATGGAGGTGGTGGTGGGGGGTCGCTATCTCCCCTCCAGCTGACCTGGGATGTTCCATCTTCAAAGATTGTCTCCTTTGATTTCATATAGCAACTAGTTTATAGATCAAGGTGTCATTTGTTTGCCATTGGTTTTCTGGCTTCGGAAACAAGCAATTCACATACTTTTGAGACTTTTAAGACCATCTAGCTCAGTTTCACAAATGAAAAGGCCGTCAAGAGCCAAGAAGGTAACACCAATGAATGAAGTGGTCCCGGCAGAAACTGTGGTTTTTGTTGAATTTTTGCCACTCAGCAATAAAAGCCCAATTGTTGCCCAATCTTTCCTTTTTTTTTTTTTTTCAAGAGAAACTGAAAATCTTTTCCCCCCTCAAATGTTGGCTACTAATTTAATAAATAAGTAAGCTCTGTACCCATGTGCAGAGAAAAACTCACCTCTGCATTTCCAGATGGGACCTCCTCCAGCCAGTTTCTGCCCTGGCTTCAAAAACTAAAAGAAGAAAGAACCACCTGGAAGCTTTGAAAATGTGCCTGCTGGCCCCCTCTTCCAAGGTTGATTCTGATTACTTGGTAAGCTTTCAGGTGATTCTAATGTGTAGCCAGACTTGGAAACCACTAATCTGGCCTAACTTATTAAGATGAAAGGGCAGTCCGAAGATTAAAGCAGCCTGCAGCTAGCAGGAGACGATGTACACAGCTTATCCCAACATGCTGTTAATGAAACTTCAATTTAAATGCTACCTTTCTGCCAATGAACTAGCGTTTTAGGTTTCGATATATGTAGCTTATAAATATTTCAGATACTTCCCCAGCAGAAGGATTAGTTGTCGATGCTAGAGTCCCTTTTTCCTAAATCCAATGACCATCATGCAACATTGACATTGGACCAGACAATCCACAAAGGCAAAGGACTTGTCCCTCCCTTACCAGAGAGGTGAGGTGCACCTCCATAAGAACTTGCTCAATGGATGACTGTAGGGTTTTCAAAGTTCTATTCCATGGAAATCAGGACTAAAGTTCCATGAAAGCTCACAAATCAATGCCAAACAGAGAAATGTCAGTGGCTGGGACCAATTCAGAGGAAACGCACACTGAAGTCTCAGCTACCTAAGGGGAGGATCACTAAAGGTCACTGTTGACAATAAGTGAGGGCACAGCACACTGGTCACAAGGACCCATCTCAAACTGGTGATGAGAGTATCAAAGTGTTGCCTGTTCCTTTTACACCGTTGAGGGGAAAGCTTCAGTTAGCTTGATACCGTATTGTCTACCAGAAATGTTCTGGCAGAGCAGATCGTAAATGTTCTACCTACACACACACACACACACACACAACTATGACAGATGACAGGTGTGTTAACTAACCTTAATTTGGTGATCACTTTACAATGTATACACACATCACATCACCACGGTGATCTTAAGCTTACACAAGGTTATCGCCAATTGTAGCTCAAAAAGGCCCTTAAAGTACATGAAAACAAACCAACAAGCAAAAATTTGCTCCTTTCGCCCTAGCCAGCTTGCTCATCAGCCTGTGGACTGAGGGGTCCCAGGTTTGATTCTGGCCAAGGGCACATGCCTGGGCTGTGGGCTTGATCCCCAGTAGGGGGAGTGCAGGAGGCAGCCGATCAATGATTCTCTCTCATCATTGATGCTTCTATCTCTCTCCTTTTCCCTTCCTCTCTGAAATCAATAAAGAAATATATTTTTAAAAATTTGCTCCTTTTGGTAATGCACCCTGAGCTTAAGCCAGACCCTCTCTGTTCAGAGCTCTGTGTGACATCACAGTAAATGCTGTTTGGACTGAAGTACATTTTCAAATCCAGAGATACATAGGCAGCCTCTCCTGATATCTGCCTAAGTCTTCTGCTGTGATTAAACTCAGGATAATTCGAATGCTGTGGACCCATTAGAAGACTGTTTTGATTGTCACAAATTGTAGTGCCTGAAAACATCCTTAAGCTGATTGTCTTTTAAAAAATGAAAGTTCTCCAAAGACAAAACAGGAACAAGTAATTATGGTCCAAATGTCTGTGGTTCCTTGGAAATGCTGCACTTTTTCTATTTCTCATCATTGTAGTACTACAGAAGGAATGTGTAGAGGTCAGAGGTCATATTTTTTATCTTAAAATTAGGTAGTGACCTCATCTTTCAAACTTGAATTCATTTTTAATTTTATCTTATACAATGTGTAGACAGTACCCTACTCTCTCTCATTTAGAAGTATAAACAACATAAATCTGTTAATTCTGTAATTTTTATAATTATGATGTGACCCAACCTTATCCTTCAAACCCTTTATGTGCAAAATGTAAAAATTTTAAAAAAAATCATGAAAAATCAAGAATGTTTTCAGAAAACTCACCACCAGAGCCTGCAGGAAACAGAAAAGCAGAGTCATGTCAAATTTATAAATTAAAAAGATTTTAAACTACCATAATTACTGGACCACGAAGTCCTTCCCTAGCAGAGAACACACTGAGACCGTTGTCTTACTGCCTATGGGTGCTCTCAGAGGGGGATATTTTCTAGTGACATCACCACTAACATTTTAGTGCTTGATAGTGGCACAGTTCCATCAATGAATCTGACTCATGGCTGATTCATTTTTCTACTTGCTGGACTTTAAAAGGTTTCCCACTTAATGTGCATAAGCAATAATGTTGCCTTCTAAAACCTGTATTATCAGATCAAGCCTTCCAAAATTTTTATCAAATATAGAATAAATTCATTGATTACTAATTACTAAATGCCCATGGTGGGCATTCACTTTCAAAAAAAGTAAAAAAAAAAAAAAAAATAAAGTGGTTTCCTTTTATGAATTAATAAACTATAACGAGGCATTACCCATTAGGCTCCTTGGCCTCTGAGATGACACGTTAGCATCTACTCTGTCCCATTTTTCACTCTGATTTGTCGCTTCCTCCACGTTGCTTCTAAATGTTGGAGTTCCCTGTGGCTCAGACCTGTGCTTTCCGTTCTCACTTCATTTTCACCCTGTCTGTGATCTCACTTATCTTTGTGGTTTCGATTCTGTGTGTAAGCCACTGACTTCCAATTTCTTACCTCTTTTGATCTAGGACCCAAGACAGCACTGATTTCATTGTGGATGCCTTCAGAAAGGCCTCCAATTCAAAAAGTCCCAACGACTTTATCCCAACCTGTGCCTGGCCACCCTCCAGTATTCTACATTCACTTTAACCCAATATGTGGGAGTTACCCCTCACCCAGTCATGTCCACGTCAGCACTAAGTCCAATCAACTTTACTTCATAAACAAATGGTAAATCTATTACCATACATAGTAGTAAATCCATTCATTTCTCTCTATCACCACTTCCCTGGTCTAAGTGACCAGTATTTCTGGCTCACAACAGACTCATAATCCATCTCCCTGAATAACTCTCCCCCCACACCCTCCTCCATCCAGTTTTCAGAATAGAGCCAGGTGAGCTGCTTAAAATGCAGACCTGACTATGTCACTCCCTTGCTTTAAAACTTTCAAGATTTTCTATTGCTCTTACGATAAAGGCTGTACTCAGGCTGCAACACTGTGTAAGATATAGCCCCTGCCTGCTTCTCTGGACTCGTCTCAGATAATGGCCCTCCTCACTCTCTGAACTCTGACCACTGCGTGTTCTTGCCTCTCAACAGCACTGGGGATCTTCTGGCTCTCCTTCCCTCTGCCCAGATTGCTCTTCCCTCTCCCTCCCACTTTACTTCTGAAGACTTTATACATCTCTTTTGGAAAGCCTTCCCTCACCACCAAGCTCCAACCTGGATGAGGGCCCCTTATACCTTTATTTCACATGATTTCACTAACAGTTCTTAATTATACTTGGTTAATGTCTTTCTCCATCCTGGACCACGAACTCCCAAAAGCCAGAAACTAGTTCTAAATTGCTTATCGTAGTAACCTAGGACCTAGACCATTGCTCTGCTGGGCAAAATGTCAATTGAATTAGTAAGTGAGTGAGTGAATGAATGAATTATGGTAATGATGGATCTTTATACACTGGCTATCAATACTCATCTTTATCCTCCCCTACAGCACAAACTATGAATCAAGATCAAGAGACTCTAAGAAGTCCAGTTCAATATGAAAGGTGATTTTGAGAACTCAGGGTACAAGCTGCATGGAGGGGAAAACACTGAAAAGGAGAACTGGGAGGGTCTGATCTGGGCTCCTCGATTTGAGCAGGGAAACCAGTATCTCTAACGTATAATCACTGAATACCATGCGAGAACTAGCCGTATCTGTTTCATAAATGAATTCCTTATCTCATGTAAATCTCTTTGTAAGTACATAAGAGAAAAATCATTTTCACATACAGTCCTCGGGTTACATCGGACTCGACGTCTGTCGTTTCATGGTTATGTCACCATCTCATATAGATATAGATATAGATATAGATACAGATATAGATATAGATATAGATATATAGATATAGATATACAGATATATATAAAGTTCTGTCATTTCAATGTATGCACATATGTGCTTTATGTTTTTTATTATTTATTTACCACAAGTAAAGGTCAGGAATTGTTAGCTTTCTTTAATTTTTTTTTACTGTTTCACATCATTACTGCTGTGTGTGTGCTCCATGTGAGTGATGTAGGTGCTTATGGAGGTGGGTTCCGACTTACGGCGATTACGTCACCCAAGGACCTACTGTACTTTTTTTTTTTTTTTTTACAAAGGCAAGTCACCTAGAATCTTCTATAAAGACTTAAAGTGACCCCAATTCAGTACCTCAACATGTCCTTTACATTTATACTTTAAATATCTTTCTCTCCAGCTTTCAGAGTCCATCCTTAAAATTATGGCACTATATCCCAAATTCTTCTACAAAGTCTTGGGCTTAAGCTTAAAAGATAACGAATTGAAGTCCAAGTCACTTATTAAACCGCAAGTGGCCATAAAGTGGAGTTAATGCCATTTGTCGGGTACAGCAAACTAAGAAATGGCTTGACCCGCAAGCTCTCAGGACCCCCTTCGAAAGCTGAGTAAAATCCGCTAGGGAAGAGGTTAAAATTCTAAATCATGTAAAGTGCCAGCTCTCGATTGTTTAAGATCGGGAGCGATGACCTACCACACAGAATACTTTCTGAGTTTCCCCTCGAGGATATTTTTTAAAAGTTCAAAATGCTATCTTCAGCAACGTGGTTATTATTCATACCTTTACTTTGTTAAGCATGAATTTTTAAAGCCATTGTCCTTTGAATTACAAAGTTCCAAATCCCAGAGAAGTCGTTATACTGTTATGTTAATCGGGCATTAACATTTACTACTTACATTCGGCAGCATGTTTTTCTCTGGAAATTTTTTCCTTGCTGTATCAGTATTTCAAAATTTGAGATATAATAACATTAAGACAATTTGTTTTTTAAAAAATGGTCGAGGTATTAGGCTACCTTAGTCATCTTCTGCTGCATAACAAATTAACCCCAAACGTAATAGTTTAAAACAACAAACATTTATTGTCTTACAGTGTAAGTGCAGGGGCCGCAGGAGGCTTAGCTGGGTGGCTGTGGCTCAGGGTTTTTCACGAGCTTGCAGACAAGCTTTGGTGGGAGGGGCTGTAGTCATTCTGAGGTTGGACTGCGGAAGGCTCTACCTCCAAGGTCACTGTTATGGTGGCTGTCAATAGGCTTCAGATTTACAGTGGCTGCTGGACGGAGGGCTTGAGTTCTTCCTCCCACACGGTGGTGGGACTCCCTCATTTCCCTTCCACGTGGGCCTCTTCGAAGTGCTGCTCGATACGTGGCAGTTGGTATTCTCCAGAGTGAAAATCCGAAAGACAGCAACCCAGACAGAGGCCCCAGTGCCTTCGAGTCTCCGAAGTTGAACATCTTCGCTTCTGCTTTCCTCTGTTCATTAGCAATCAGTCACTAAGTCCAGGGGAGGGAATTTGGATTTAACCTCTTGAAGGAAGGAATACCAAAGAATTTGTGGATATATTTTTAAAAGCACCTCAATAGTGAGAAGCAGGAGAGTTGGACACATTTGGAATTAGGAAGATCTGTGTTTAATTTATTTGTCTGTTTCTAGTGCTTTTATTGTATTTGAGGGGGAAGGAGAGTGATAGAGAGATAGAAACATTGATGAGAGATAAACCTTAGAGGTTGGCTGCCTCCTGCATGCCCCCTACAGGAGATCGAGCCCACAACCCGGGCATATGCCCTCCTGGTTCATGGGTTGATGCTCAACCACTGAGCCATACTGGCCGGGCAGAATATCTGTGTTTTAATCTGGACTGTGCTACTTACCTACTGAGGGGCTTTGTTTAATTATTTAACCTCCGCATGTCATAGTTTCACCAAACGTACAATGAGGTAAATCCCAGGAATTGTGTGTGGGATTTAATAATAGCGCATGAAAAAGAACTTGGTATCGCCCCCAGTCATAATAAGCACTCCCTTGACATTGTCCACATAATAGTAATTAGTGAAGCAGCCTATTTATTGAGCGCCCACTAAGTAGATAATACACAGTCCTTAGGAGTTCACATCTAGCAGTTATAAAAGTAAACCTGAACTTGGACACAGAACGTGCTTTTCCCTCTAGAAATCTGAGGGCTTCCTTAAGAGAGGCAGTCAGAACGTAGTCTGTGTGACATAGGAAATAGGTAGCAGGTTTAGCGTCTTCGTTTGCTTGCTTTTTAAAGAGTGGCTGTTTCTTCAACGTAACTCTCTCGGAAGCAGAGACTTTTGCAGGGATGGAGGGGGTGGAGGAGGCAGTGCTGCCAGCTTGGCCTCTTTTCTGGACACCCCAGGGCCCTAGGAGTCTTGTTGGAGCACAGTTTACAAATCGGTATGAACAGATTGTGCTTGTAATCCCAAGTACAAAGGGTCAAAGGTCATGCTTTAAAACCATGTCAACTTAATATAGCCATTTAAGTAAACAGTGTCATACATATGTTCTACAAGGAAATCTTGTTTCTCCTTTTAAAAACGTGCAATGCTCTGAACGTTAGAGTCTGAAGGGAATACCTTTCAGCCAATCCCGGCTCGTTTCTTCTAAGGAAAAAATAAAAGACCATTTTTACATGATCTTCCTTTTGTATCTCTGTAGATCTTATTCTGAGCCAATAATGTGTGTTTCACATAGATTGCGTTACTAGATACTAACTCTAGGCTCCCCACAACTTGTAATCAAAGCAAAGATAAACAAGAGGCCTTAAAGCCTGGTCTTTTCTCAATTTAGATTCAGAGGTTAGAGAAATTTCAGCACTGGTTAGCCTGCCTATCCATGCTGCCTGTCATCCCGGAGTCAAAGCTCAAATGATTGAGAAGAATTTCTCCTTTCGAGTTTCCCCGAGTGCCAAGGCGACCAAGGGTAATTTTCCTTCGGGCTATTGCAAGTATAAAGAGTAGCCAAAGACTTCATTAAATATTCCATAGGCCTCACGTGGCATTTAAAAAACAAAGCCCACCAAAAAAAATCGGTATCCGTGGAAAGACTGAAAAATGGAGGTCAACAACCCACGCTCAAACACATTATAAAAATACATGAATTATTATACAACATCCATGTCCTGCTCTTCAGAGCTGCTCACTTCCAAGCCTGTTATTAGCCTTGTGTCAAAACTTTATTCTTGGCAGATGGGAAACTTTCTGAAGAGCTTTGTGGTCCATGTCTTTGGAGACCAAGATAGCAGGTTTGACCAATTTGAGGCAGGCTTTGAAAACAATCCACAGATTCAAGGTTAACTTCAGCTCACGTGAAATATACCAGGTGCCCATGTCTGTTGCGGTTTGATAGTACAGACTTGTCAGAGACTGCAGGCCCAGCCACATAGCACCAAGGCTAGTGGCTGGGCAAGTGGAGGAGAGCAGGAGTAACTGACTAGTGTTAAGAGTATAGGCTCCAAAGTCAGAAACCAAGTTGTAACCTCCGCTGTGTCATTTGCCACCTATGAGTCCCTGGGCAAGTGCTGGAAAATCCCTGAGTCTCATTCCATCCTTCTAAGGGCCCCAAGGCCATGGGGCTCACAGCAGGATCAAACGTGACATGCACATCCAGTGCCAGGCACATGGAAGGCACTGGGCTGTGTCTGACTTAGTGGGTCCTGCTTCACGTTTCATGTTTAGGACACATGTTCAAAATCAAAATTCGTCTAAGTCGTCACACTGTCATGAGTAGTTCTTAGCTAACCGATGGAGGCTCAGCTACACGTAAGTCTACTGAATAAGTTTTGTTCTTATTGTTTTTGCTTTTGAGAACATACGCTGTGTCCAACATGATGCTGGATGTCAATGTCACTGTATTTTCATAGAATTTACTATCTTAGTGACAAAGACTAGTTAATGGAATATAGGAGAGGATCCAAATCAAAGTGTATGAATAGTGGTTAAAAACTGTAAAATTAAATGCAATGTGATATTCTGGATTGAATCCTGTGACAGAAGGAAGGACATTAGTGGAAACACAGAAACTCTGAATAGAATCTGGAATTTTATTTATAGTGTACTAATGTTGGTGATGGATGTTAACATTAGGGGAAAGCTGGTCAAGGAACTCTACATCTTTATAACTTTTCTGTAAGTATGAAATAAGTCCAGTGCAAGTTGCCTATCCCTTCCCCAACCATATCCCCCCACCCTACAACCTCACACTGACTAATTTCTAACCGCCAGCACTCATGTAGCTTCGGCTGAAGGCTCCCTTTAGCATCCCAAGATGGCTTTGCTCTGCCCAGCATTAATGCCCAGCTATTACTGACTGATGAAAGTTTGTGCCGTGGGTAAATATTCAAACTCTTTCAACCTTGGGTGAGAGGACTCTAAGCTGTGTGTTTTGCCTGGGCTCCCAGGCTCTTCAAAAAAGATCACTGACCTTTTCTTAAGGGCTGTAACTTGCTTGACAATGCACATGAGTGGCTCCTTGCCCTGCCTCATTTCACTTTCCCAAATGAAATTTTATCTGAATCCTTATGTCGTGGTCTGCTTCTGGGAGAAATTCAGACTAAGACATCACTCCCGACTATATTTGCTGATGGAGAGAAGTGCCTACTGAGTGTATCAGCTCACGGTCATTGGCAGGGAGACATTATGGGTGTCTTGGATTATTTTTCGGTTCCTGGAAAGAGTTCCTCACTCCATACCGTGAGGAAAATCGCACCAAATTATAAATACACTGAGAACTGACACACTCGAAAGCCACGCGTTTTGGGATGTGTGGGAGGGAAGCAAATGTTTGGGAAAATGCTAACAGAAATTTCTATTCTCAAATGCATGCATGCATTCATTCAACCAGAACCTACTAAGGATTTTCTAGAGGATATAAAGTGAGCAAAAGAGAAAAGGTCCTTATTTTAGGAGACTTACATTTCTGTCAGTGGACATGGATACATACACACACAGAAACAACCCAGGAAAACAAATTAATAAACAAGATAATATTAGACAGTGATAAGTGCTGTGAAGAAAAGAAAGAAGCTCATATGATAGCATGACCTAGATGGGGGAAGGTTACTCTAATAGGGACCAAAACATGTGTAGGCTTTGGTGTGCACTCCTCTGGGTTCTCAGTTCTTGTGTCACATCATCACAGGCTGCCCTTTATCAAGAAATGACTTTTATCACAACGTCCATCACCCCACCTGGCCAACAGTTGATTGTCCCTTAACTTACCCAAAGTCCCACCTTGTTTAAAGAGGGTCTCCCAATATTGGCAAATAGAAATCTCTCTTACAAACATGTGTACCCCGGACTGGCTTTTAGTATTGATCCTTAAATCCAAACTTCGTAAGTCACCAATAAACCTGTCACGATTGTTTTGTGGCAGTCATCTAGGCAGCCTGGTGGGGACGTCACAAGCAACTCATCTCTGGACAGCAACCCCTTTCTGAAGGAGCAAAATTTCAACAGTTCCAGTGAAACGGAGGGTCCTTAGGACTTTGGTTAAATGTAGCTTAAGTCCTAGCTCTAGAAATTCTCATTCTCTCTCTCTCTCTCTCTCTCTCTCTCTCTCTCTCTCTCTCTCTCTCTCTCGTAGCAGAACAGCTGAGACCTGACTGCTGGTCACAGGTCCAGACCTCTGCAGGCTAAAGATCACATCTTGACCGCAAGCTGTTTCAGGAGAAATGACCCCCTGGCTACTTTCCCACAGAGATGTTGGAACAGAGGTCAGAACTGTCCTCAAGACCTGAGGAAAAGATTCATGGTCCTTACCTCACCTCTGGCTAATAAGGTCCCTATAGGACCCAGAGCCCCTAACCCGCATGTCCTGTGACTTTGCCCTAATTTGTAACCTACGTGCCGTTGGGCTCCCTGCCTCTGGGTTGGCCTGTTCACTCGTAAACTGGTTTTCTCTCCATCCTGCAGACTCCTGCTCACGCATTTCTTTGGGCCAGTGCACAGCAGGGAGGCTCTGATACTGAGGTCCTGGTAACACAAACAAAAGAAGCAGCTGGCGACTCACTGAGGCCGTACCTTTGGTTTACTGGGAAAGAAGGAAGGGAGGAAGTGGCAGGTGGTATCAAATGGATCTTTTATGAGTGAAGGTTTCAAGTTTCCTCTCTCAGAGCCCCTCAAAAGGGTGCAGCAGAGTCATCCCCTGGTGTGTGCCCCCCCTGCCAGGCTGCCAGGCATGGTTTGGCTCATTGAAAGGGCAACAGCCTTGTGAAATAAGAATCGCCACCCCTATTTGGCAGATAAAGCTCCAAGAGTTGAAGTGATTTGCTGAGATCATGAAGGTGGTAAATGGCAAAGCCAGATTCAGATCCCATCAGACAGGCAAGATTTGCGATTCCAAATCCTGCTTCGTGCCCTTTCGAGAATGTCAACCTACCCCGAGGCTTTCACAGTGGTTGATGCCTCAGAGGGCATCGGCCAGGCCTAATCCACAGGCAAACAGAATTCCTGGACAAGTGTCACTTATCTCAATTCACAATGTACCCACTTAGCTGGTTAACACAGATGAATGACGAGATAAGCAGCATCCTGTTCCATAGTCAGACTCAATGCTGATGGGTGGGAATGTGATGTGAAGAAAGAACCCGGGGCCCAGTTGGTATGGCTCAGAGGTTGAGAGCTGACCTATGAACGAGAAGGTCAGGGTTCAATTTCCACACATGCTGGGGTTGCAGGCTCGATCCCCAATGTGGGGAGTGCAGGAGGTAGCCAATCAATGATTTTCTCTCATAACTAATATTTTTATCTCTCCATCCCTCTCCTTTCCTTTCTAAAATCAATAAAAATATTTTTTTAAAATAAAGAATACCTTATAAGGTAGAGTCTACCTGTTTGTAATATGCAGCTTCAATTTGCTTGTCTTCAGAACATTCTACATCTGGTTTTAGGGGGTTGGTAGTCCTTGAGGGAGAGAAATTAAGTAGCTATTTCTATTGCATGTAGAAGTCAATGGACCATGGCAGTATTACTTCCCATAGGTTTATAAAAAGTTCAGGCACACAAAAAAAATGTTTGGAAACTATTATCATCATGTTTTGACTAAGGATGATTAATCATCTGAAGAGAGTGAGTTGTTATCGTGTTTATAGGCTTAAAATTAGCAAACAGTGCAGTGAGATAGCTCAGAAAGCCCATGAATATTAAGCTGCCTTCACAGATGTAGAGTTCAGAACTAAGGATTTCACATCTGTGTTTCAGATGGTACATGAGAAAGTGGCGAGGACATGGAGTCTAGGACATCGTGGTTGGGGTAGAGAAGGGTGGGACCCCGCATGGGTGAGGAAAGGCTACAAGAATAGCAAAAAGAATCCAGGAAGGAGCACAGTGTTTGCTTTCAAATACACAACCTAAAGGCAAGAGAGTAGATTCACTGTGTGTGGCTCCAGCCACTAAACAGTAGGCCAGTGGGTAGAAGAAAATGCTGATTCAGTACAAGTCAGAACTCTCTGAGAATGAACTGCCTAGAATACACTGGCCAGCGAGGAGGACACTTTCCCATCTGATCGGTCCCAGGAAAGGTGGGCTGGCCCGTTTACAGGGAAAGTTACTGATGTGGAAATTCATGTACCCGATAGAGAGTTAACGGTCATTAGCCCAGTCAACCATTTTGTTGGGCACATTATTTACATTATACTGTTCCAGGTGGAAGAAAGTCACTTGCCAAAAAGCCATCCTGTTTCACCTCATTTACACCACGAGTGGAGAGCTGACCCCTATCTTCCCAAGCTTCAATTCTTACCGATTCAAGATTCACTAAGTGGCTAGGTGATTTGAACACTCATATTATTTCAGTCATTACCGAAGAGATCATAGGGTGTGTTCTTTTTTTATAAAAAAAAAAAAAAAGGAAAAGTGGTTTGGATCAACACTTGAACACACTAAGAAATAGAAGTTACTTTTATCATTGACATGTTTTTTAAAAAACTGTTCTCTAAACGCCAACCACATCTCCATAATTGTGCAATTTACCAGCGGAATGACAGGGAAGCTTTAGCTCTGGGTTAGCAGCTTTCAAAAAAAAATAAAACCCACGCCTTTTTCTCAGCTCCGTACATTGCTGTGCGGTATTCTCGCTGTAGCCCTCAGATTTATCTTTACATTAACAATGCTCACCAGCGGATAGCCAGCAAGGCTCGCCAAGTTGGACCCACTTCAAGATGTGTCCATGCGAGGGTGCTTCCTGCCCTTGGCAGAAGCGGGCTGCACCAGGCCCCGTTTATTACTTTATGCTATAAACATCCTGTCCTCAGCCACCGAGAAACCCAGCATGACAATCCCATAGGCTACCAAGCCCCATAAACATCTGTTAACACAGGCGTCACAGACAGCTCAGGGCAGGCGTCGAGCATCCATTTTTAAGTGCTTTATGATGTGGAGTCGGCTGTTTAAAAACTAATAATCGAAAACACAGTCCCAAACTTTGCCTAGAACAAATATTTACAAGGCAAAGTTGTGCTCGGTTTGGGGGAAAAAAAATAACGTACTTACGCCCGGCACTATGCCATTGCATTTATGGACTTGCATTTCACACCTTTGCCCATTAAGGGCTGGCTCTCTGTGGCAAGCAGGAGACCCAAACTGCCATTGCACTTTGATATCTTTACTCCACAAGGAAAGCTGACTGCTGACTCACCAGCGTTCCTCAGACGCATGTGAACCAGAAAGTTTACAGGGGAGGGAGGAGATGAGGCCTGGGGGCGCTTCCGCTGCAAAATGATGCCCACCAGGTCCGCCCGAAGGGAGACCACACAGAACTGGCGACCCCTTGCAGTCCAGTCTGGGACAACCGAGCTTGGCTTTTCTCAAAAGGAAACGGAATCCCCAATCGCAGAAAAGGTGGGGTCAACAACCCTGTCTGCCAGACCATTTTATTTTGTTTCTAGTAAATCTAGCCAGCATTTTAATTTCTGGAAATGTTTCAATACTAGTTATGTCCGAGATCTATCGGTTAGTACCCCAGGGAGAAGGCCTTCGAGGGTGACCCATGTGGGAACCAGCCTAGAACACCCCTTGGTCAGGGCACAGAGCTGCCACAGCTGCCAGGAAAGGTGACTGCCTTCACGGGCACACATGCCAGGGAGCCTATCAGTAAACACCCCGGGGAACATCTAGTCTTCACTATGGACAGCAGCACCCCGGGGGCTTTCAGATCCGCAGCTCTGACTGGGTTCAGGTCTCTGTCCCCCGCCACCCCCACACACACACACACTTCCTAGAATCCTCTCCTGCCTATGCCGGTCTCTTGGGAGTTCCGGAAGCCACCTCTAGCCCTCTGCACCTGAAAGGCAATGGGTCTGGAATTGTCAAGTCCGCGGCACTTAAATCCTATGCAGAAACTCCAGCAACGTCCCTGCCCTCAGGCCTCCTGTTACCTTTCCCTGCCCCTTCCAAGGTCTCCAGGCGTTACCCACAGGCAGGCGGCCCCTCTCTGGCCTCCCCACCCCCTGCACACCTTACTGGCTCTCGCGCCGACACGCCTCTCAGGCACACACGCGGGCACACGTACACCCACTGGGCACACAAACCCCGCACCCGGCCCCAACAAGCGTCCCCCCTCTGGGTCATCGATAAGGCGCTCGCCCCCCAAATACACGTCCCCATGCACCCTCCAGTGGGTGGCACTGCCAGGCACCCTCTGAGCACCACCAGCGCCCCAGACAGGCGGCTGCCCCGCTCCTCGGGACCCTCGCGCCTGGGACACGGCTGCCCAAGCTCCGAGCCTGCTGGAGCCCATCCACAGCCACGAGCATGCCGGGGGCCAGCGTTTCCACCCGCGCCAGCTCACTGGGACCGGAGGCCACCGCTGACCCCGGCTCCGCGTGGCCGATGCCAGGCTGCAGCCGCCACCGGCGCCGCTCGGGAGGGACCGTGCGCTTCGGGGAGGAGCGCGCGGTGCAGACGCGCACCGCCCGGGGACTCCTCCGCTCGGCCGGTCCCGGGACCTCTCCCGGCTCCGCAGCGGCAGCTCCCCCGGCCCCGGCCCCGCCGACGATGTCAAACGGAAACACCCGCAAAACTTTTCCAGCAAAACTCTCGGCGGACAGAGCCCCTCCAGGCACCGCCGGCACCGGTCGGAGCGAGTGCCAACGTAGGGTGGTCCTCCGGTCGCCCCCAAATCCCGGCTGCCCCCCCTCCCCGACACACACACACACACACACACACACACACACACACACACACACACCACGTCCACGGAGGGGATCGGGTTACAGCAACCCCCCCAGCAGACAACAACTTCTCGGGGAGGAGGGGAGCACAGCCAAACCCCAAGTCGCCTGCACACCCAGGAGGCAGATCCCCATTTTCATAAACAACTGGCGTCCCGGTCCACTCCCAGGCGCCCTGGCACCGCCGACACCGGAACCCCCTCCCGTACCTCGGAGCCTCGCCTCGGGGTGGAGAGCGCGGGTTCGCATCTGCGCTGGGGCCGAGGGCGGGGTGGGGGGGGCCTCCGGGCCGAGTGGCCGCAGCCCGGGGTCCCCGCCGCTGCCCGGGCTCAGCAGCCGCCGCCGCCGCCGCCGCTGCAGCCGCCGCTGCCGCCGCCGCCGCCGCCGCTCCCCGGACCGCCTCCTCTTCCCATGGCTGCGCCCAGCTTGGCAGCTCCCGGGCTGTCAGGCTCGGGGAGAGGGAGGGGGCGGGGTGGACGGGAAGGGAGGACGGGGCGGGAGGGGTGGGAATCTGCGGCCGCGGTTCAGCGGGGGTCACGCCGCGCCCGGCCCGCCGCGCCCGGGACCCGGGCTGTCGAGGCGAGAGGCAGCGGGAGTTGCTCGGGCGCCGCCGGTGCGAGACCCGCTGCGGAGACGCCGTCCCGGCCGCGCGCTCGGAGGAGCTGGGATGAAGCGCTTCCCGGCGAGGGCTCGGAGTTAGTGCGTGTCACCCGCCTCCGGGCGGCGCGGCGCCCCCTGGAGGAAAGTATTGGTCGTTGCAGGACGCTTCCTTCCTCTCCGCCCACCCGGTTTCCAAAAAGAAGGCAGGACCTAGAGGAGCTGAAGTGCTTGCACACGGAGTCGCACAGAGAAGCTAGCTCCCCGCAGGACCGGGGCGGACACCCAGGAGGCGGCTTGGAAAGCGAGATTGCCAAGCAAACATTGCCTCCCTCCACGTCCAACCGAGGTCCAAACTCCTGCCCAGTGGGGTGTGGTCACACACACGCGCACACGCGCGCGCACACACACACACACACACACACACACCAGCTGAAAGTAGGAAAAACCTTATTTTAAAGGTTAGAAAACGAAGTCAGGGAGATGAAGGAATTTACCAAGGACATCGGGCGTGTTAGAAGAGAGGTCTGTCCAGAAGCCTCGCCCAGGGCTGCAGGGAACCCTGACACGGGCCCAGCCCGAGGACTGTCCTTGCCAGCGGGGCCTGGACAGAGTTCATGTGTCAGATCCGGGCCTGTCCACCTCATTCCCCTGCAGGCAAAACAAAGGAGCCGGGAAAGGGCCCCTGAAAGTCTAGCCTGTCATTTTGTAAAGCATCAAACTCCCAGGCACCACATGCCTTCCACAGCAGAACGTACCAAAGTCCGGTTCCAGGTTATCTGCCGTCTGAAGGAGCAGCGAGTCCTGCTGTCTTTTGACCATTTACTTGATTGCCGACTGCCAGCTGTAACGTCATTTATCTGACAGCTTCGGCTTACTAAACGACTTCTTCTTCTTTTCTTTTTTTTTTTTAAACAGGGATCCCTGACACAAAGCCAAGTTTATACCCGGACAGAAATGTTTAAACAACTTAAACTTAAACCAAGCCTCTTAACGCAAGTATAAAAGATCCCCTGGGAATAAAGAGTAGCGAGAGGGGGCCAAGGCTTGGGTAGGATGACAGGACTAAAGACTTTAGGGCGGCAGATGTCACATAAAACAATCCTGTTTTAAAAGAAATCCGATTAGTGGAAAGTGCCGTTACTAAGAGTCCTTCCCAAGGCTGAGATGTGGGTCAACAACCCCATGTTTCCCAGGCAAAAACACTCAGAATGACAGGAAAGATTCTGGAAGGGGTGTGTACCATCACTGTCCCCTAGGGGGCAGGAGAGAGGTGGATGTGATTTGGTACGGGGCCTGTGGTGTCTCACCCCAGTGTAAAAAGACCTTTCCCTAAGACTCTCCCCCAGTCCCTCCTTGGCTGGGGAGCTAGGCTAGAGCAGTGGGAGTGCTTACCAGAGTGTGGAGGTGTTTTTGTTTTGTTTCTTTTTTGTTTGTTTGTTTGCTTTGTTTTGTTTTTTTAGGGGAGTTGCTCATGTAGAGAAAGACAGGTTAGGACCCAGGCAGGCAGGACTTCTGATGGGTGGTCTGCACATGCCAAGCTGGTGAAAGGCAATCTTGGCAGGAGCAGAGACCAGGCAGCCCTCAAACGCTGGCTCTGCTCCTGTCTGAGATGACTCCCAAGTTGGCGCTCAGACTCTGGCACCAAGTTCTTTCTCTATCCCCTCTTTTTAGTCTTTGACGAACCCCACCCCCAGCCCCACCCCTGGAGGTCAGAGAACCTTGACCTCATCTAGGAGGTGCCAGATGGCTTCACCAAGTACTTTCTAAGTTCTATTGCCGCCTTTGGTAGAAAGGTAATATGCACAGAAGTCATAGGAAAAGACGTACTAGTTAATATGAAATATTATGGAACCAGAAGAAACTTGCAATTTGCATGAAGGACAGGCTTTACTTCAAGTCCCTGGGTCTCGTATATGACTATGTGTAGGTCTATGATGGTAGATGTCACTTTGTATTTTCCAGGTTATGGAGGGAAGTGTATCAGGAATTGAGATGACTGATTTGTTACGAGTAAAGGCATAGCAGAGCACCTTTACCTTATGAAACCTGAAATTGTACATGCTCACCCCGCCCGCCCCCCGCCTGCCCCAGCCTGGAATATCCTACCTTGACCTCATGGGGAAGTCTCCTTGACCTTCGAGTTTCAGCTCAATTGTGTAGTGCCTCTCCAAAGCCTTTCTGGCCGTTCCCACAGGTAGAGTTCATTGATTACTCACCCTTGTATCTGCAACAGCAGAGGCTTCTGTGCCTACTTTCATGAAATACTTCAGTTCTTATCCATGTGTTTGTTTTCCCCATTAATTATGAGACCCTTAATATTTGTACCTAAAGTGTCCAGGTTAGTCCCCAGCAAATGGTAGGGTGCCCAAAAAATGTTTAAATTAAATGGAATGAAAAAGTAATATCTCCCGAATTTGGGTCTCTCAAACCTGGGTCTTTATGCAGAGCTGCAGAGAGCCACACTCATCATCCTCTCGTACTCCACGTTCAGAATCTGTTCACTTCCTGTCCCTCCACAACTGGCACCTGGCCTGCACCACCACAATCTCCCACCTGGTTACTGCTCTAGCCTTTCTGCTCCACTGGTCTCCCTCATCAGCACCCCCCCACTGAGTTCATCTAAACTCAGTCACCAGTGGGATTCTTTTCTAAACTATGTCAGATTGTGGCATTCCTCTGCTCAAAAGTCTTCACGGTTCCCCACTTAAATCCAAGTAAAATTCAAAATAACCCATGAGGACCTTCATGAGCTGGGTACCTCTGTCCTTGACTTTGTCTCCTGTTACTCGCCCCATCACTCAGCCACCCATTCGGCTCCAGACTCCCCGGCCTCCTGGCTGTTTCCTAAGCAGGCCAGGCACCCTCCTCACTTAGAGCCTCGCTCTGCCTTGTCCCTCTGCCTTAAACATCTCTCTCCAGTTATCCTTCCTTACTTCCTTTAAGTCTTTGCTCAAATTTACCTTGTCAGTGAGTTCTATCTTGATGGGCCTATTTTACCTCGTTACAGCCCACCCTTCCTTCAACCCTGTTGCAAGACTCTGCTACAACAGAGCTGGAAAGATAGGCTGTATTTTTAAGACAATAAAAACAATTATAACATGATTGAGATAATGCTTATTCCAGTGTGGACTTCCAGAAATTGTATCTCCCCAAACTATACAATTCCACAGTATACATTCCGTAAGTCTACAGTTATTTGGGGTGAGCTTTGGTTGCAGTGCTGAAACTTTTTCTCAAAACAAAACACCCTAACCAGCATTTTGTAGCTGCTTCATTTTGTTGCATTTGTGGTTGAAGAAGTAGGCTTGGCAGCCAGGAGCCTGGGTGTGTTGTGTGAGCCATCTGTGATTTCATTAGGCTCACAGGGACTTCATTTCTTGGTCTATAGAATGAGGGGGGGGGGGTGCTATCATTTCAGCTGTAAAACAAATTATTGGATTGATTGTTGTGATGGTTAATATTATGTGTCAATTTGGCTAAGCCACGGTACTCGGATATTTGTTTGAATATTATTCTAGGTATTTCTATGAAGATATTTTAAAGATGAGATAAACATTTAAATCAGTAGACTTTGAGTAAGGTAGTTTATCCTCCATGAGGTGGGTAGGCCTCATCCAATCAGTGGAGGGTCTTAATAGAAAAAGACTGACCTCTTCAGAAGAGGGAATTCTGTTACTAGACTGCCTTTGAACTTGAACTACAGCATCAATTCTTCCCTAGGTCACTAGCCTATCAGCCTGCCAGACTCCCCTGCAGTTTTTAGACTTACCAACCTTCAAAACTGTATTAGCCAATTTCTTAAAACAAATTTATCTATCTATCTATCTATCTATCTATCTATCTATCTATCTATTCTATTCATCTTGTTTTCCCGGAGAACCCAGACTAACACAATATTCATTGGTAAATTCTAAAAATAAAACACACTTTAAAGGATTTTTTTCAAACAATACTGAATTTCCAGGTCAGGGCACATACCCAGATTTTGGATTCAATCCCCAGTTGGGGTGCATACAGGAGGCAACTGATCGATGTTTCTCTCCCTCTCCCTTCCTCTCTCTAGAATCAATGAAACACAGGTGAGAATTTAAAGAAAAATAAGAATTTCCATTCAGAGCTCAAAGAAACTAAAAGGAATTTGATTGCCTTGACTCTTTAGTGGATTCAGAGCCACCCACAGGACAGCTCGGGGCTTGGGAAATGCCACTTGGTTGAAAGAAACAAAGTAAGATAGGTCTCAACAGGATCTTGGGAACGAAAGTTCCCCTTTAAATCAGTTAAGTGTAAATTAAAAAAAAAATTTAAGAACATTTTTAAGATTATTTTCTCTATCCTCCCACCAAATGCCAACGCTTGCTTTTTAAAATCACCTGATAGACCGTCATCTAGCTTGTGTCTGGATAATTACATTGGTGAGTAAAGCACTCACTCCCTTACTGAGATGTGTGTTCCATTTTGCATCTGCACTCTTTGTTAAAAGTACTTCAGCCAGAATCTGCTGTTCTATTATTCATAGCTGGTTTTTTTAAAAAAATATATTTTATTGATTTTTTTACAGAGAGGAAGGGAGAGGGATAGAGAGTTAGAAACATCGATGAGAGAGAAACATCGATCAGCTGCCTCCTGCACACCTCCCACTGGGGATGTGCCCACAACCAAGGTACATGCCCTTGACCAGAATCGAATCTGGGACCCTTGAGTCTGCAGGCCGACGCTCTATCCACTGAGCCAAACCAGTCAGGGCCATAGCTGGTTTCATCTCTGGAACACATAGGGGAAAATTTAGAAATTAAAATTTGTTTTTCCATGAGACACATTTTCACGTGTCTCACTGCCAAGTTATCTCTTCTCCCGGCCAAACACATGCAGGTCCTTCCACCACTTATAGACCGTGCACTACCCTGAGCCTCCACCTGAGTGTATGTCCTGGATCATCACAATCCTTCCTTCACTTCTATGCTCAGTATCAGATTCAGTCCCATCACAGTCACCGTAGGAGAGAGGAGGAGCATGAACTTCCAATACAGTGCTCTGAGTAGTGGAAGTGACAGGAACCCCAGAGGCTGACATGTGTAGGAACCCCAGCACCGACCGGACTTCCGTCCGTCACTCAGCTTCCCCTCCAAGGAAGTGACTTTAGCAGCGTTCTGTGATCCAGGCATTTCTTTCCATCTCTTCTGTCCTTTCACATTCAGTCCCTTCCCGTGTTTTGTCTTCACGTAACATTTTATTCTTTGCTTCTATCCTTTTCATTTTTTATAGAGATGGAAATATAAAGCAAAACAGGCTATGAATGAGGAGGACATCTGAGCAGGTAGGAACGTGTCATACCAACTTTCCTTTATAGATATAAGCCACACAGAATATTTTCAATGACCAGATAAACCATCAATCTGGTTTGCCTAAGAGAAAGACCACTAAACCCTTTTCCTGGGAAAGGAACAGGCCTGCCCGCCACACAGTGTCTCCCAGTGAAGCCAGGGAAGGTCAGGGCAGGAGACGAGCCGCTGGAGAATTTCTAGCTGGAAAAACCTGGAGCCGAGCAAGGACTGTGTTGAGAGAGAGAGGCCTGCTCTTGCTCACCCAGGGGCAGGGTTGAGACAGCTTCCTACAGGACACCTTGATATGTTGTATAAATGCATTGGAGAACTAAGCCAAACAGGCCTCAGCTATATAATATAATATAATATAATATAATATAATATAATATAATATAATATATATAATATAATAATAAATATTATATTATAATATAATATAATAAATATAATATATAGTATAATAAATATAATGTAATAAATATAATATCTAATAAGTCAGAATATCTGTCAAAAGTAATTTTGCTTCATAACTTATTGTATGCTTTCTTAACCCCACACAGTGTTCCAAGCACATGCACATAAATTATGTCAGTTTTTCTTCACAGAAATGCTGTGAAGAAGGTGCTGCTATCCACTCTTTATCAGTGAGGAAGCTGGCTTGGAGCAGCAAAGCCATGGCACCGAGTCCTACAATGACGTAGCTATAGGGGTTGGATGGGAGCCCAGAGCCTTTCTGAGCCAAGTCCCCTCTTTGGCCCTCTCCACAGCTTCTCCATGTGCCACACCCATCATCTTGTCTATCCTGTGGCTGAAACCACCAGACCACAGCACCTGAATGGGGGAGGAGGGGAAACGAGCAAAATCTACTATTTTAAAAATCTCACCTGAGGTACTTTTCCATTGATTTTTAGAGAGAGGGAAAGATAGAGAAATATCAATGTGAGAGAAACACATTGTTTGGTTGCCTCCTGCACAAGCCCCAACCAGGGCCCAGGCTGGGAATTAGCCTGCAACGGAGGTATGTGCCCTTGACCAGAATAGAACCTGGGACCCTTCGGTCTGCAGGCTGACGCTCTATCCACTGAGCCAAACCAGCTAGGGCAAGTCTAGTACATTTTTAATACATGTAGGTTCACATCTATGAACCAGGGGATAAATGGAGCCCCTATATCATAGGCTTAAATATCTAAAAGTTACAGTTACATTAACAAATTGTTCAATAGAATATATTCTATCTTCTTATCTTGATAATATACCTTAATAATGACCTGGGAGGGTAGGCTTAAATTCAGATTTCTCAGAGTTCTGCACCAGAAAGAGGTGACACAGAGAGATGTGGTCCTCAGCTGGATCCTCAGTCTCCATTCCTCCCCACTTCTCTCCCTAGTCCTCACTCCCCTACACACAGACAGGATCTCTTATACATGTTGTAAAAGCCCAGCTCACATGCCCAAGCTCTATCCAACCTACCCTGTCCAACCCCAGAACAGGGGAACTCCAAAGGCTGAGGTATCTAGATAGTGTTCTAAAGAGTAAGCACAGCCCATGAGAGCCCATCTCTTCCATCCAAAATTTCCACGTGTTGTGAATTGGGGTGTGGAAGGGCTTCTTTTCTGTAGGCCTGAGGGCAGTACTCACCATACGATCTCATTTGGACCAACGCTACTGCCTTAGTGGCAGGGTGGGCAACAGGGCATTGGTCCAGGGACACCTGGAAAGAAGGTCCATTAGATTTTCAACTGAGGAGCCTGGTGCAGAATTCAGCATGCAAGTACATAGCAGATGTTTGCTTAAAAAGTTGTAATTAATTTTTAAAGACAATCTGATGCTCAATATTGAACATAAAACCAAATTTAAAAGTAATACAATGTGAAATACATTTAAAATATCTATCCAGAAGACATCAACAATCTGATAGCAAAAATGCTGCTATTTGTGGGCATTTGGGTAGATTAAAGTCTTTTATTGTTACACATAGTTCTCCTTTGGGCATTCTGCACATGTCTCTTGGTGAGCATTTGTGCACATTTTTATTGTGTACAAAAAGACCAAGTGTGCAGACAGGGCTGTATGAATGTGCACTTCTCCATGGCTGTATGAATGTGTACGAGAGTTCTGATCCCTCACAGACGCACCAGCACTTGGCATTTTTCATCTTTTTTTGTTTTAGCCCCTCCAGTGCCTGTGGAGATACACTCCATTGTGATTTAAACTGACGTTTTCCTGATTTCTAAGGAAGGTGAGTATCTTTTCATATGATTGGCCATTTGGATCTCCTCTTTTGGAAGTGCCTGTTGAACTCTTGCACATTTTATATATGATATATGAATATTTTAAACATTATTAACCATGGTTTCCCCTGGGATTGAAACATTTGGAAAGTGGGAGAAGTAAAAAATGAAAGAACAATGACTTTATAATTTTCTTTTCCACTCTAGTTTTCTTTTAAACTAGGGAGCATGAACTGTGGATGTGCCTAACAAACCCTTGTGTACTTTAGAAGTTGAATGTTTACATGATACTAAAGTTCTGTGCTTTAAGAAGTGCCTGATACAAGTTGCCCTAATAGATTAAATATATAATTTGCTTTACAATAATTTGGTTCATGAGCCACATTCTAAAAACCCATACACTGTACAGGTAATGTGAGATGAGGTACCACCTCTAATTGATTCATTATTAAATTTTTAAAAAGTCTGTCAGATTGGAAGAGATAAAACATATTAATAATATATATTATTTGTTAAGGTATAGGGACAAAGACATTCTTATTTAATGTCAATTGGGAATATAAATAAGTAAAATTTATTTTCAGGACAATTTGGCATCTCTGTAAAATCTAAATTCGTGTATCCTTTTACCCAGAAATTCTACTTTTAAAGGTTTATACTTATAAGTAAACTCACATGATTTTGCTAAATTATATAAGGGAAGGAAAATTCAATGATTATATACTTTTGCTTTATTAGATTATTTTTCTTTTTTTTCTTTTTTCTTTTTTTTATTATTACATAAAGTTTTACAAAGATTAGTACATATATCTCTTTTTCCCCCTGCCCTTCCCCCAGTCTCCCCTATCCCCCAGTGTTTTGTGTCCATTGGTTATGCTTAAATGCATGCATCATAGTCCCTTGGTTGATCTGTTACCCCCCCCCTCCCCAATGTCCCTGTCCTTGTTGCTGTAATTTGACAGTCTGTTTGATGCTGCTCTGCCTCTGTATCTATTTTTGTTCACCAGTTTATAATGGTTATTATTATCCATAGATGAATGAGGACATGTGGTATTTTTCTTTCATTGACTGGCTTATTTCACTTAGCATAATGCTCTCCAGTTCCATCCATGCTGCTGCAAATGCTAAGAACTCCTTCCTTTTTACAGCAGCATAGTATTCCATTGTGTAGATGTACCACCGTCTTCTAATCCATTCATCTGCTGATGGGCACTTAGGCTGTTTCCAAATTTTAGCTATGGTAAATTGTGCTGCTATGAACATAGGGATGCATATGTCCTTTCTGATTGGTGTTTCTGGTTTCTTAGGATATATTCCCAGAAGTGGGATCACAGGGTCAAAAGGGAGATCCATTTTTAATTTTTTGAGGAAACTCCATACTGT
>PVJC01010840.1:0-37269 GCA_004026665.1 Murina feae | reverse complement strand
AATGGTCCTACTCTGGCCACTGGGTGAGGCTGGCTCTTGTATCTTTAAGGAGGTGTTGATTTAGCCTTTGCCTTATGCTTCTCAGCCTTTTATATGCAAAAGCCTCTGATGCAGCTTGGGAGGGGCGGGGCCTCGGGGAGTTTGCAGGGCAGGGTGGAGCAAATAGCTATGGCCACTTCTCAGCCCTTGCTAAGAGACACTGGATCTCGGTAATTGCTGCAAGCAACGCTGAGAGAAACCCGCTTTGGATTTCCTCCCCGTGCCAGCCAGTCCCCCTTCTCCGGGTGTGCATCTGGGTCCTCAGAAACTCACCTAGAACTGGAGTCCAGAGCTGCTGGGAGCTTGTGGCTCTCTCCAGTTTGAAAAATAACCTCGTCCTCTGGTGCCAGCCCTGACCCCCAGCCCCGTGAGCGTGCCTCTGTACCTCTGCACTTTGCTTCCACCACTCCTCTAAGTCCCAGTTTCTTTCTAGTTGTAGAATTTTCACTCAGCCAGCCTCACTGTGGGTGTGAGTGGTGTCTGTGTTTTCTTTTCATGGTTATTCTGAAATAGTTGTGCATGGCTGCATTTATGGTGTTTACCTTAGCCGCCATCTTGCTGTAGAATCAAGGCAGGAACTTTTATCTTGCAGTTACCCAAAGGTGACTTTCTAGAACATGATTCTATAGCCAAATGAATGGAACAGTTCAATTAACAAAGGATCTCTGCCACAATGGACACAGTTTATCTCTTTTATACCCCTCTCCTCATTCAAGATTCAGCCTTTGGTGTCATTAAAGTGGCTTCTTGTTAGTCTTCAATGAAACTTCTGGTCCACCAGAATGTCTAGCCCCTAGATAGGCACTGGCTGTGTTAAATGCCTCATGTAAAGCTTGGTGCAAAATGTATCACGTCATTCAGTTTTTCCTTTTATATATCTTGCTGAAATTTTAACATGCATTTCAAAGGCAGAAAGAAAAACGAACAATTTATACCAGATCATAAAACATATAATAGCTATTGAAAATAATGTGTTAGAAAAAGAAACATTTAAATGATGACATTAACACAGCACAATTAGAGCTCAGTTGGTCTCCACTCTCCCCTAGAGGTTCATAAACCCACAGATGAGGCTGTAAATTAAGAACCAGATGTGGCAGGATCATCTTAATTATGTCTTGTTTAACTTGACCAGGAAATGTCTTGTATCAGATGTCATTTTATCTTTTTTTGAGAAGGCTAAAAAGGGCTAATTCAAATGTAACCCTGATATTTGAGGGCTAGCAGTTGGAATTCATGCCAGAAAGCTCAGTGTGCATTCTTGATGACCTATAATTAAGGTCATTGCCTTCTTCCCAAAAACTGGTCTTGCAAGGCATGTCACTGCCCTAGGGGGAGGAGGAGGGAGGTCATTATCAAATACCTGAGGGCCTTCTTATAAGTTCATGAAAGGGGGAAGAACCATATCTGCAAGACAAAGACCCCAGAAGATTATAAATAGTGAAGGCTCTGCACATTCCTTCACTCTGGTTTGGAAATTATTCCCGGAGTCCACTAGTGTTAATAAATGGGTTCCTCTCTTTCTCTAGGAAGGGTGCTTGGTGTTTCTTTGCTCTTCTGTAACATTTTTTTTCATGATTTTTCTTTTAATTAATTGTGATTTTTCAAAAGTAAAAAAGAAAATCATTATAACCATGCAGTTTGGAAACCCAAAAAACAAGGTTTGGGGAATCTTTGTCCTATTGAGGAACAGTGACTGGCTGGGTGGGGAGAAAGAGAAGGGAAAATTTATGAGTTTCATGGATTACATAAGTAGCATGTAGCTTAATGCTATTGTTTTTAAGAACATAATTAAGGGCAAATTACTACTTGCTCCTTATAAAATCAAGAATAAATGTGTGAATACACATAGCACACTGGATGAGATACACAGACCAACTGTAGATATTTAGAAACATATGAAATAAAACTGAGAGTCAATAACTCAGAAACACAGACTAAAACTCTAATCAGCTACAAGTAAGGTTTATCACTAGTCCTTCAGTTGAAAATAACTAGAAGTTATAGCTGTAATAGTAGTTCAACACATGTAAATGTATATATATTAAATGTACACCATCATTTAAAAAAGAGTGTGGATTCAGCAATTTGTAACAAATTATTTTGTTATCTTTGTAAAGCTTTAAATCAGTGTATTTCCCCAGTTGAATGTGTGCACACACAAGTCCTGAAGTGTCAATATTCAATTGTCCTGAATAGGCAATAAAAAAAAAGTGGCTCCCTTTAGAGAATTCTATTTTAACAAGGCTTATGTCTGCCTGGGAGTGATTCACGTAGCATTAACTCTTTTATAAAACACTCTCTCCCAGGGGTCAGACTGCATTAGAATTGATCAGAATTTCTTGATAAAACTAGAATCAGTCAAACTCTGACATTTTTGTAGAATACTTTCAAATGTCACAAAACTTTTTGGGAGATGTAACTTTCTGCCAATTTCAAAGAAATGTATTTTGTCCTGAGTTTAATACAAAAACCAGGTAAAAGTATAAGTTGACACTGAGGTTTTATGGAAGCTCAAACTGGAGATTAAAAGAAAAACCTAAATCATACAAAATTGTAACAATGGAAAGTTAAAACAAAGTTTACAAAATCTCTATGAATACATACTCTGACAATTTTGCCCTGTCTTCAAGCTTAGAGTATGTCCTATAAGACAGAAGATGTGATAAGAATAAAATAGGAAGAGAAGGAAACACAACTCTGCTAGAAAGAATGTAGGAGAAGTTTATTCCAGGGTTTCTGGACATACCTGACTGAGGTGAATTAAGAACCAGATGTCTTGTTTAACTTGACCAGGAAATGTCTTGGATCAGATGTCATTTTATCTTTTTTTCCTTTCATGCTTTTTCTTTTAATTAATTGTGATTTTCAAAGGTAAGAAGAAAACCATTATAAAAGCTTGCAGCGGTTTATTGAATAATTTAAAACTATGCAATTACATAAAACTAGAGGCCCGTTGCATGAAGCCTTCCTTCCCCTGGCTGCCGGCAGCACTGGTTTTCCTCTGGCACCCAGGACCCAGGCCTTTGATCCGTCACAGCAGCAAGGCAAGGCTTCTCCGTTCCAGCTGCAGTGGAGAAGCCGAGCCTCTTTAGTTTTCAGTCTTTAGTCTTCAGTTGTCTTTAAACTTCAGTTGTCTTCAGTCTTCAGTCTTCACTCCACGCCTGCATATGCAAATTAACCACCATCTTTGTTTGGTTAATTTGCATACTCATCCAGATTGTCTGGTGGGCCTAGCAGAGTGGCACCAATTTGCATGTTTCACTTTTATTAGTATAGACTAGAGGCCTGGTTTATGGAATTTTTGCATGAGGGGAGTCCCCTCAGCCTAGCCTGCATCCTCTCTGATCCAGGATCCTTTGGGGGATGTCTGACCACTGGTTTAGGCCAAGGATCACAGGCTCCCAATCACTCACCTGCCTGCCAGCCTGGCCACTCTTAACTGTCCCCTCTGACAGCCCAGTCACCCCTTAGTGCTCCCCCTGCTGGACTGGTTGCCCCCAACTCTCCCCCCTGCTGACCTAGTTGCCCCTGACTGCCCCATGTGCCAGCCTAATTGCCCCCAACTGGACCTCCCCCTGTAGCTGGCCTGGTGCCCCCATGCAGCCTGCTGTTCAGTCATTTGGGCATTCCTTACTAACCCCCCTGGTGGCCTGATCGCCCCACACAGCCTACTTGTTCAGTTGTTTGGTCATCCCTCACTAACCCCCCTGCCAGCCTGGTTGTAGGCAGCTATCATGATGTGAGGGTGTTATGATCAATTTGCATATTACTTCTTGATTATATAGGATTATATGGGATTCTAAATTAACTATCACCAATAAAAAATGCAAGAGTATTTGGAATAAAAAAATAATTGCAAATAAATTCAAATAATGAGTGGCTTATTGTATATGGTGCATACTTTCTTTTATAATGGTCAAGACAGTCATATTTATAGAGAAGCTGGAGTATATCATACTCTTCTTTAAGAAGCTACTGATATTGCAGCTACAGCTTGTGATGGTGTAACCAGAGTATCAATATTACAGCTCTCAAAGGATTGAAATCGTGAAAATTGATATTCATATGAAAATCTTTTCCACAGGCAAAATGTCTATAGTTTAATTGTAGGAAAGTAATTGGTGGACTTAATAGGGAAATAAGCACTTGGAGATAAATTGTAGAAAAAGTGTATACTGCAGTCAGTGTCAAAAGTGTTTTAGTACAAGTGTGTGCATAGTAATTAATACAGTTAGAGGAAGGAAATTCAAGCTCTATGGACCAAAGCCATGCTATAATTCAGAAAAAAAGGCAAAAAAAAAATTGTTGCAGATTATTCTCTAAAGTCATCAGCCCAACATGTTTTTGACTGAAGTAAGGAAAGCCAATAAAATCACTATTTGTACCACTTTATTTTCAATCCACTATAATTTTTACACCCATGGAGCTATAATAATTTTGATTATGACACAAAGCAATGAAAATATAGGATATGAGGTAACATAAATGCCCCAAAGCTTGCATACTAACCATTAATTATTATCACTATGCAAAGGTCTTTTACTTAAGGGAACAGAACTAGGCCTTTTGTACTTAGAAAGAGACACCATTTAAATATATATAAAAGGATGACAAGAACACGTAAATAGTATATCTTAGATCTTGGGATCATAAAAATTTTCATTTCAGGATAATTTTTTTAAGTTGTCATTTAACCAGTGAGTTATACTAGTAAGTATAAAATCATAATCATTTCGATCTAACAAAAATTCAAATATTATCTAGTCCAATGCTCTCATTTACTGATAAGAGTTATGTGTAGTGACTTAAAAATGCTACAAGCAGTCAAGTTGTGACTTGGAATTTAAATATTCTAATTCCTACTACAATGATTGTTCTAATACATACTCCACATGCCTCTCTTTATCCCAAAGATATATAATCAAAAGATGAAAATAAAAGTAGGTTAATAAATGTCTCAAAGAAGTGTATGGACTATATAGATAGCAGATCTAAAATATGTTGTCTAGCTCTCACTAGTGTGGCTCAATTGTTTGGAATGTTATCCCATACACCAAAGAGTCGGAGGTTCCACTCCTAGTCAGGGTACATACACAGTTGCAGGTTTGATCCCCAGTCAGGATATGTGCCAGAGGCAATCAATTGATGTTTCTCCCTCCTCTCTCTCTTCCTTTCTCTAAAATCAATAATAAAAAATTAAAATATTTTGTCAAAAGATTAAGTTAAAGAAGTTGGTCAAGACCTAACATTTTTAGATGAAGGATAATTGTCATGTAGCATAAATCATGTCTATGTGGTACATTGAAATTAGACTATTGGGCTTAGTATATCATGACCTGACATCATTTCTTTCAAAATTTTCATCATATTTCTCTTTTTTCAACACTTTCTCATCCCCTCTTTCTCAGTAGTCTTCTCTCACTGAAGTGTCAACTCTAGATATTGATAGTCTAAAGTGTTTCAGTGAGTTGGCTTTCAACCAATGAAATAATTTATGATGCTATTTATGCATAATTAGAATTACTTAATTGCCCTATTAAATATCAAGACATTGCTTATTTTTACTTTTTTTCTTTACTGATTTTCAAGAATAGCTGTAAATGGCAGTTACATACTAATTTTTAGAGTAAGTCCTGTGGTTTTTTCCAGATCTAAATGTTGATAGAGACCTGAGACCCACATTTTAAAATAAATTATGTAGAAGTTAAAAGAAAGATGGGTTAGAGAACAATACAAGAAAGTTATTTGGAAGAAAATACAGTTCAGATACTGGAGAGCATTCAAGATACAATTGGGCTAATTAAACCCTAAGGTCTTATGTAATCTGCCATGCTCAAATCAATGGAGGTTTATGAGTCGTTTTCCTCTGATTTCTTGGGTATTTACTTCAGTTACACTATAGAGCATTTTCTTCTCCTATTCCTTCCCCAACCTGAAAATATATTCTAATCTAATCAGCAAGTCTCCTCTCTATCTTTCTCACCATCAATCATAGCCTATATTTGCATCCCCTATATTTAGTCTTGGTTTGTAGAACACAGATGACTACATCCTCCTCACATTTATAATGCCACTTCTTCTCCCCACAACCTTTGCTATCAGATTATGCATTAATGGTACATGACATATATTCTTGCCATTTTTCTCCCAACTCTTGGTCATGTTATGAGGACAAGTAATACTACATGGATAGGAGAAAGTTTCAGTGCACAACCCTTACTGTCCTTTCCTGCACTAAGATAAAACAATCTAAATTTGTGTTATCAAAACTAGTTTGAAATTCCACTCTTTAATCTGCTATTACAGGTTTATTCAACCACGTACCTTTCATCTATAGAAACTATAATGTCTATGGTAGATTTGTATTTTTAATACCTTAATACATACTGCTCTATATTACCATATCTCATGTATGTTATCCTTATAAATCTCTTAGGGTAGAAATTATAGTTTACACTGCTACACTTGGAGTTATTAGAAAATACTTGTAGCAATCTCTCTCTCTCTCTCTCTCTCTCTCTCTCTCTCTCTCTCTCTCTCTCTCTCTCTCTCTCTCTCTCTCTCTCATTATCCCTTCCCCCCCACTGCATCCTGCTACTTTAAGTCTACTTATGTAATTTTATGTTTTCTGAAGAAATCATAATCTGTTTTGTCCATTTTTTTCTTTGACACCACCTTCCATCACATGTCAAACCTTTAATATTTTATTTTTCATCAAAGAGTGTACTCAATTCTACCTTCTCCACTGAATGTCTCTTGTTAAGAAATGAAGTATAACCCTGGCCAGTATGGCTCAGTTGGTTGGACATCATCTTTTACACTGAAAGTTTTGATTCCTGGTCAGGGCACATCCCCAGGTTGTGACCTCAATCCCCAGTAGCAGTGTGCAGGAAGCAACCACTCAAGGTTCTACTCTCACATCAATGTTTTTCTCTCTTTCTCCCTCTCCTTTCCTATCTCCCTAAAAATCAATAAAAATATGTTTTTAAAATAAATAAAGTGTAGATTCCTTACAACCAAAAAGAGGTACAACAAACTACACTCCTCTGTGATAAAATGTACACATCAACACAAACAAACCCTTACCCCGCTTGTATAAATGAGCAAAACATGTGCAAATATTTTCTCTTTAGTTCAATATTGCTAGAATGGGGAGAAGAACATCCTCTGTGATTCCTACTTTGCCTCACTGACATGTGTATACAATAAATACCACTCAATGTCTCCGATAATAAAAATAAAAAGAAAATAGCAAGTATTTTTTAAAACATAAAATGATATCATCTGAAAGACTTGCATGCATGCATAGGAGCATAATCAGTGGACACAGGAAACTGGGGGTTAGGGAGGAGGGGGGGGAAGGGCAAGGGGAAAAATGGAGATCTATCTATCATCTGTTGTAATACTTATCTATCACTTGTTGTAATACTTTAAGCAATGAAATAAAAAAATAATAATAAAAAAAATAAAAGCATCACATTCAACATTAAAAAAATGATATCATCAAATCAAATATTCTTAAATATAACCCACACTAAATATACATATATGTCTGAAATATCTGAGTATTTATCTGAGCAGAATCTTCAACTTTCAGAAAATTCGTTTATCTCTTACACTTCGTCTCTGCAGAGGAAGCAATTTGTAGGGAAAGTTTCTGCAGCTGCTGTGGCTGCCATACTATTTTTACTTTCCAGATAAAGAATTTCAGCCTGTAGGGCAATTAGACTAGCACCTTCCACCAAAGCTAATCTCACTTCATTACTCTTTTATATATAAGGTCACAACTCTTTGTATGTCACATACTGCTATGGGCACATTTTCATATATTTAATTTGACACAATATAACAAATACATGACTATTTAGAGAACTCTACCAAGCCTGTAATAAAACAAGTATTATTTATTGTCTTCATTATCAAAGAATAGAATAATTGGTGTGTATGAGCCATACACTGCTTGCCTTTCATTGTGTTCTCCCAGAGTTTCTGATAGGTCTTGTTGCACAGGATGCAGAATGGGAAAGAAAATTCCAAAGCTGTGTTAGAATTGGAAATTTTTGACCATATGATTTCCTAAGAAGGCACAACCAAGTGTCTTTTGAATCTATAAATGGAGTCAGCAAAGTTCTCAAAGATCTTCGGAGCAACCTCCCACTGAGAGGAATATGAAGAAACAAAACACACTTGTTCACTAGTTCATATCATGAGTTCAGACTACAATAGAGATGACCCTATTCAGTATGTATTTATTCTGAATGTTTTGATTATATTTAATTTCACAAAATCTTGGTAAAGTCTGTATTGTTATTATCCCAATTTTACTCAGGAGGACCCTGAGGCAGTAGAAGAAAAGTAATTTGCTTAAGCAAATAGCAAGTGTTGGAGACAGGATTCAAACCCAGGGCAAGTGTGTTCCAGAGCCCATAGTGTTAATCATTATACTGGATAGGGTTCCTATAGATACTGGACTCTGGGTCTCATAGTTTGATCTAATTCAGTTACCTTGCTTAGCATGCTAATGAAGACAAGTAGAAATCAATCTGCTACAAAAGTTCAAGTACTTAGCTCATTATCCCACTGTTGGGAGATTTGCTAAAATAGAGTAGGGATCTATCTTTTGAGAAGAGTAGATATAATCTAGAATTATCCTTTTTTCTGCCTCTATTTCCACAGGAAGGTCTCTTTTTGTATCCATGTTTTAAATATTTGCATTGAAACTCATTTGTTTTTCATTAATATTAACAATCCTGTCCTCAGGTGTTCCCTTCTGAGCCAGGTGTATGAGAACTCTGGACCAGTTATTGGATAAGCACTCTTGCTCATAAGAGCAAAAGCTCAGAAAAGCAATCAATAAATATTTGTTGAATGAATAAAAAGAGGATTAGGGAAAGAAAGTATGGGTAATATGATTAAACATATCACCTCTATTATATTAACAACTTAATGCATGAAGGAGGCATATCTAGTTTACATTTATACATTAAGAACATCAATTTTCATAATCTTATAAAAGTGGGAATGCCAAAGAAACAGGATTTCACAATATACTGAGACTTTTATTAAAGAAGGCAAATGGAGGTGATATCATGGTGGGGGACAGGATATTAAAGGACATTTGTAGATACCTACCGGAAGTGTGAAAATGGGAAGACAGCAGCATAGTCAGGTGAAACCAAAGCATAGCTGGACAAAGTATTACTAGCATAAAAACAAGTGATATTAGCTTACTGATCCTAGGTCACTGCTCCATTCTCTACTCCTAGACCATCTCCACTACACTGCATTTTCATTTGCTACTCTTGCCTAACCCAACCTCATGCTCCCCTAAAATTCATTTCAAGAAATCATTTGTTATGAACCCTGTTGCCAGTACCGCATGGGATTCTAGAGACTCTTATGCAGATGATAGATTGTGTATGTTGTTTGTTCAACTGGTTAGACCAAGATGCAAATAAGGCTCAAGTCTAATTACTACATGTAGTGCTATTCAATTCTAGGGACATTCATTGCACTGCTATCAGAGTGCTTAGATTACATGTTTAAGGATCTATTTCATACAAAAGCTAGTACCTTTAGCTATGTTAGTATTACTTGGTACCACCTCGCGGATCTCATCTCTATAAACATATCCCTTTTTTGCTCTTTATGCATGCTCAATATGGCTATGTTCTATCTTAGCTTCAACTCTATTCATAAAAGACACCCCCCTCTTTAGAAACTTTGGTTACTATATATCGGTTGTGAAAAGCTGAACACTTTTTGTAACATGATTATGATAACATGTATTTATTTTTCCTTTTGCCTGGTAAATTAGACATTTCTCTAGTACACTTGGAAACTCATTCTGTGTCCTAATAGCAGAGAATGAAGGCATGGTTGCAGAGTAAGTGAAAAGTAGATGTTTGTTGTTTATCAGAGGATGTATGTCCTACTTTAGTAAAGGCTCCAGTGCCTAGCTGAAATCTCCCATGTTCATTTGGGAACATACCAGATAAAACACTACAATTATTTGCACATCAATCTCTTTGACCCTTTCATTATCCTTCCTAACTTATTTTCTGCCACTGTACAGAAACAGCTAGTTCCCACCTTTTCCCAGCCTTAGGATCTTTCAGTGGCCTATTTTATTCCACTGCTTCATAAATATTGGTTCTGGTCTTTTAAACTAATCAACAAAATTAAATTAAAACATAACGATTCTCCTTCTTCAATGATTATAAAGATTCTTAACACATCTGAAGGCACAGATGGTTCCAATAAGTTTTGCATTTGTTAGCTAAAAATCCAGTATAGTCATTGTTCAAACACACACACAATTAAAAAACACACACAACAACCTTTAGATAAAGTAATAATTAGAGGAAATAGAAAATAATTTGTAAACTAAATCATAGAATATTAAAGTATACAATGAAGTCTAAGTCATTATGTATAAAAGTAGAAAATAGCCATTAATGGTAGTGACTCCATAATGTACTCATACCTCAGAGTCACTGAATAGCTCCATGAAATTACAGCTTTGGACCCCATACTTAGATACACTACATCTGAAATCCAGTGGGCAGTAATAAGTAATCTTCCTTTTTTAAAGCATTTAGTGTAATTCTAATGCATAGTCATGTTTAACAACCTCTAGTTTACAGAGTTCTTGTGACTCTGCCATCTGTCTGTGAAATATTTGTAGCAGACAGCACCATGCAGTCCAGTCTAATATATATATTAGAGGCTCAGCGCACAAAGTTCATGCAAGGGGCTTAGCCCTTACAGCTCCAGCTTTGTCAGGAAGGTCTTCCCCAAAAGTCATTCAGCCACCTGGTCTAATTAGCATATTGCACTTTTATTATTATAGATGAGAAAGGAAGAGGGAGATATAAAAACATCAATAATGAGAGGAAAATCATCGAAGCACACCCCCTACTGGGGACTGAGCCTGCAACCTGGGCATGTGCTTTGACTGGGAATTGAACTGTGACCTCCAGGTTCATAGGTCCACACTCAACCACTGAATCACACTAGGTGGGCCTCACTTTACCTCTCACATGAAAAATAGAAATGATAATGCCTACATCAGAGATATGTCATCAAGATTAAGTTAAATTGTTTTATAAATCATAAATGTTTATATAAATGCAAGAAATTCTGATTTAATAAGACAATAGGGTAAATATATTGTAGTCCATTATAAAACTCCTGGTCTCTGAGATGTAGGCCTATCCTTTTTTAACATAACAATGTTTCTTCTCTGAAAACTAAGTCTGGGGGTAAATCTGTCCCTAGAGCCTGTTGATAATGCAAGCACTAATAGCAATGACCCTTCTCTGATTCCCCAGGACAACCAGCAAGGTGAAGGCTCAGCTCTCCCTCCCACATAACAGCCTTTCTAGCCCTCAGATGAATTTCTCAGAAAGTGTGTCAGAATCCTAGAGCCCAGCTGCTAAAGACAGGAAGCAATTAAGTATGTAAATCAAGGAAATTACACCGTACTGATGACATTCAGAGCTGTGCCTGCCCCCACCTCCTCCTCCTTTTTCTCTCTGCTTCTATGCCCCTCGGGACTGAGGCTCCTGGGAGATTTCCTTCTTCTACTCTGCTCCCTGCTAAATGTTTTTTATTCTCAACCACCTGCCCCAGGCCTTCCCATCAATTATTAATCAGGTGTCCATGAATATGCATAAAAGCCTATCTCTGGGCATTATTAAATTTATATATATATATGTATATGAACATGTTCTGTACCATAGTTGAGAAAAGATCAGATGTAAAAAATAAGAGGAAGAGCAAAGGTCAATTTGTGGTGTGTATATTTTTTTTTAACCTCTCTGAAGACACAAGCACATTGAGGCTAGTAAGAAGCAGTTTTCTTTTTTATTTCTTATTTTTTCCTTTGTTGACAAGCTTACAGATGTCCCCATTTTGCCCAGCTCCACCCAAACCATGCCATGGCATGGTCACATGGTTATCTGTGTCTATGGTTTATGCATATAAGTTCTTCGGTTTTCTTTTTCATTTCAGATGTATTTTTATGTTATTAGGGGCCTGGGGCACAAAAATTTGTGTACTTGGGGGGGGGGGGTCCCTCAGCCTGTCCTGTGCCCTCTCACAGTCTGGGACCCCTCGGGGGATGTCCACCTCCTGGTGTGCCTGGTCAGCCTGGGTGAGGGCTGATGGCTGTTTGCAAGCTGGCCAAGCTCCTCAGTGGGGACCCTCACCCCATGGGGGTGTGGCCAGCCTGGGTGAGGGGCTGAAGGCCGTTTTCAGGCTGCCCACAGCTCTCATTAACTCAATGTCCCAGTGAGGCTGGCTGGAATCAAGTTTCTGGGGTTTATTTATCTTCTATAATTGAAACATTGTTGCCTTGAGCAGAGGCCCAGTCAGCCTAGGCAGGCAGTTTCTTCCTCCATCGCTGGTGCAATGGAAGCCTCCTATTTACTCTAGCACCGTGTCTGCTGGCTGCCATCTTGGCTGGGCTAATTTGCATACAGCCACTCTGATTGGCTGGTGGACCTGGCTTGGTTGGTGGGCATGGCTTAGGTGTAATGGAGTGAGGGTCAATTTGCATATTACTCTTTTATTAGAGGAGATTTAAAAAGGTTTAAATTTTGGACACTGAACCATTTTGGAATCTGCTTTCTTTCTATAGATATAACTCTCCAGTTATTGTAGGGGCTAATACTGGTGAGGAAGTGACAAGACAGTGACAGAGATTTGTCATCACATGCATGGTGTCCAGAGACAGAGTTTTTGATAGAAATGAATCCATTAACCCTGGAACCTCAGCTTCTCTACTCTGTGAGGTCACATGGTCAGATCATTCATATATTTCATTTCCCAATTTTCTAATTCTGTTGAGACTTCCTTTCCAAAGAGAAATAATGTATACTCATCATGAATGATGCAGAACAACAGGTCTATGGACACTATTATGACTTTTATCTCATTAGGCAGCCCTTGCCTGATCACCTCCTCTCAAATGGCACACCTCTATTCTGCTGCTCTTTATATAATGTTGCTGTACTTACCTCTGACATATATAATGATTTGTTTATTGCTTCTTGTGTCCTGTGCTTTCTGCACCATGAATACAAGCTTAAGGAAAGTAGAATTTTTTCTGCTTTGTCCAATGAACAGCATAAGGACATCATTAAACTTACTCATTCTCTGTATTACCAATATGAACTTCAGGGGCAAACAACTGTATCCAAGCAAACTAACCAACCATGAAAAACACTATGGAATGTTCATTGCTTAAACCAATGTTCCCTCACTCTCTCTCTCCAGTCACATACAAGTGGCTTTACAACACATAGCCAACTGACCCCAATACAAATAAAACCTCATTATATTTTATATTAAAAATTACATGACCTAAAAAGAGTAATCTATTTTCTTTCATTTGTTGTTTATTTGCTGATAGCCATATAAAACAAAATATAAATTTATTTAGCTAAAAGTGTAGGTGGAATAATAGTTGTGGTTTGTGTCTTCCATTTTCATATGACACCTTCCTCCCACATATCTTCCTGTTTCCTGACTCACATGCCTTGGCATCTAGTCCATTTAACATCTCTATACCTCAAATATTATTTTTATATGTAAAGTAAGATACTCAGTTTAGATGAACTCCAGGAATTAATAAAACAAAAAGAATAAAATCTATAAGAACAACTCAAGAAAAAACACACAGTATTATTCTAATTATTTCCTTGCTCACACACTCGGTTTCTTGTTTGTCATGAAACTTAATGTCAAATCAATAGTCATATTTTTAGTTTGGAATTTTATACTTTGTTCTACTATCTATTCTGCTTGCTAAAGAATCTCAAATTTAACTTATAGAATAGTGTGTTCAGCTAATATGTTATTGAAAAATCCAATTTTACAGAGTGCCATTTAAACAGAAATGTCAATTTTCAGTAACAAGGGTCACTATAATAATGTTTAATGCCTCAGTGACTTTTTACCAGCTAAAATGCCCTTTATCATATATGCCTCCTTTATTTCAAAATCAAAAGTGAATCATTACACTTTGATGAGCATTCCATCACATTGGACATTGTAGCTAAATTTTTCTGTTTAAATTTTTCTCATTAATTTTTGCTGCTTTTCTGACGTCCCCTGGCGTATTCATTCAGAGAACAGCTATTGGCAAAAACAAACAACAATGATGACAAAGGTCTAATGTAGATGCTATTCTGGGTATGAAGTTGCACAAGTTCTCAAAGAGTTGACAATCTGGAAAACCCAATAGTATCTGCAGACAAATAGAATGGTTCCAGTGCCACGTGAGTGAAACAAAAGAAGTGCTGTCATCAAGCCAGGAAAGAAGAAATCCATTCTGGCTGGAGTGATCATGAAGGTATCAGAGAAAAGGAAGATGTGAGGAAGGCCTCAGAGAACAGAAAATAATATCAAGGGGTATAGCTGTAGACCAGGCCACCTAAAGCACACACTCAATTTATGGTGCTTTGCAATTTGTAAGTGGGAGGGATAAGGAAGGCAGATGAGAAAACTTCCTACACATCTTCTTGCCTTTCTTCCTCTTAAGTCCACCATGAGTGGTCAAAGGAGTTAAGTAAAGAAGAATGCTAAGAACGTGATGGGGCCACCTCCAGGAAGTAAAATTTTTGGCACTAGAGAGTAAGGACATATGATCTTTTCTCTCATGATTTCAAGAGGGTTTGAACTAGATCCAAGTACTGAACTGATCTCAGGTCTTCTAGAAAGAACACTGTAGCCCTCCCAAAACAACAATTCAACATTATTCTAAGGCCGAGATGAAATAATGCACAGATCAGAAAGCTCATGCAGAGTTTCCTTGGGGCAAATCACCAATATGGTTATTAAAGAAAATCTTTCTTTATCTTTATGGCCTTTGCTCTTATCCAGTGTCTGTGTGTTTATGTGTATGTGTGCCAGTCAGTATCTGTGTGTTTGTGTGTATGTGTGTGTGCATGTAGAAAATAATTCTAATTCGCTGCTATATATGTGCATTGACATATCATATTGCAGTGAGTAGATAGCTTTAGGTAATGGGAATATTTTAAATAAATCAAACTTATAAATAAATCACTTCTAATCGCTTGGGGATTATTGTGTACATGGAACTGGTCTGACCCCTGAGTGTGAGATTTGTCATCAGCAATGGCAATGGGCCTGAAAGCAGAAAGATGGCAGAACCACACTGAGCACTATGAGAAATGAGGCAAAAGGGCTTTGAACATGCAGTTGCCCCAAGCACTCGAGAGAGATGATTTTTCAATCTGACATAATGGAAGTCCCTAGAGAGATCCATTTTTCATTCCGACATGACTGAGATAATAAGTCAAAAGTTAAAATACGTAATGTGAGGCCCAACAGAAAGAAAACTATTTCTGTTTCAGAAATGGCAGAATACACCCTGCTTCATGTTGATGTAAACGGACATTCTTTTCCTTTAGAAGCAGACCAGAGATGTTAGCTCAAAAGTACAATTTCTAAGACTAGGATTCATTTAAAAAGACAAAAGGAAAATGTTATGTGAATTTGACTCTATGTAGATACACTGAGATAATCCCACCATTTGAGAAACTGTTTTAATGAATAAATACAATGGTGACAGGAAAAAATTAAACAAAATTCTCTGTAGTAAGATGGTAAGATCCTTGTCTCAAGGTTAGACTTCATTTTTCATATTATTTTTGCATGTGGCAGACAAGTAAAAAGTAATTGATATTAATTTAGTAAATGTTTAGTAGATAAAATTTGGGATATAATTTAATTCTGATACTCATGAACCATATATAAAACAAATAAAATCTATTAAGATGAAAATATCATGATAATTCTTATGTATACTGTTTATTATACTGAGACCAATTTAGAATTAAATGCTGATGGAAATGCAGATAAAAGGGGAGAATGACATTAAGGGAAGATATTAAGAAATAATAATTAAAGGAGTATTTTTAAAACACTATTTAGAAAACTAAAGTATTAAAGCTCTGGACTACATCCTTATCTGAGATGTCTGAAGTGGAACCAGATTCATGAAAATCATTATGGATTATGCCACTGCCTATGATAGTGCATATTGTGGTTTAAGGGGTATTAGGCCTCCCCTCTTAGCTAAATTGGGCTTAATATAGTAATAGAATAAAGGTTCCCAAAAAGTCCCTATAAAAGAGCAAGATTTTTTCAGATCTCCAAATTCCAATAGCTCCCAGAGATGAGAGCCAACATAACCCACAAAATTAGCATCTTCTATGGAAATTATTGACTTTTCACTTTTTCTCTGAGACCCAACTATTATCACAGAGACAATCTACATTCACCTCCAAATGTAACAAAGTTTTTCACCTGGGTGTGTATCGAGACCCTAGACAGATAAGCATGGATATATCCCACTGCATATTGACTCCTGAATTCTCTAACTAAGCTTTTAAAATCTCTCCAACAGTATGCATACTGTTTACCAATTACATCTTTTATTATAATTCAACATAATTTCTCCAGGCTACCCCAAATCAGTATTTTCCTTTTTTTTTTTTTTGTCCAGATTTTACTTGTTTCCACTTCTCTGCTTTTGTACTTGTTCATCTTTACCACTTGTATGTTTTTTCCTTTGTTCTGCTGTATTGTGCCCCTCTTGTTTTTCAGAGCCCTGATTGAAGTTCAAGTCAACAAGGAAATCTTGTCTTAGGTAACTCAGTTGCCTCTCCAGATGAGTTTTATTTCTATCTTGCCAACACAACTCCCCTCCTTTGATAAAACACAAATAAATTTATATGGGATTTTTTGTATGCTTAAGTTTTTATTTAATTTTCTTTTGGTGACTACCCTTAGAGTTCCCCTTTCTTTTGTATCATCCATGTGTTCTGCAAGTGTATGCATACTCAGTAACTATTAGAGTAAAGGCAGATAGCAATACCATACTACTGCTCTTTACTGTCTCAGAAACATGCAATCATCTCTATTAGTTACATTTGCCTAAGAATTGAATATATAGGTTCACATATTGTTGATGAATCATTCAGTCACCTCTCTACTATTGGCAATTTCTCTTGTTATGAATTCATAAATTGTAAAGCTTTCCCTCAAAATAATCAGAGATTCCACTACCTTGCTCTGCTATCATTAGAATTCTATCGAATACAAACATCTCCTGAGATCTAGTCAATATCCCTCTGTATCCTTATTTTTTAAGGGTCTTTCTGGGAGATAGAGTCAGGGGGCAATAAGGCAGGTGGTTGACCAGAAACTCAGACTGGAGAAGGGCAGAACTAAGGGAAGTCCCTCTCTTCTATCACCTGTATAGACATAGACAAACCCTGTAAAGTCTGTGATATGAAGGCAAAAGCCTGATGGAGCCTGGATTCTATTTAGGCTGACAAAGGGCCAAAAAAAATAAAAAAGAAAAAAAAAGAGAAAAAAAAATCCCCTCCCATATGATCCAAAGGGAATCCCTTATTTTCTATCCTTTGAATCACTCCCACTTACTGAAAAATGTAAGTAATAGGTACCAGTAGGTCACCGAATCTTAATCCCAAAACACAGATAGCCAAAACCTTCTACTGAAATTTCCCTCAGCCTTAGTGTAACTACTGAATCTCCCTTTTGCCATTAAAAGGTAACAAACCCTTTTGGGAAATGGAGATCATTTCATATTCACCCTTATATCCCATCAAACTCAAGTCCAAAGTGACTCACAAACATTCTATAGAATAATCCTATATAATAAAGAGGTAATATTCAAATTGACCATCACTCTGACACACAAGATGGCCGCTCCCATGTGGTCAAAGATGACTGCCACAAGATGGCTGGCAGGGGAGGGAAGTTGTGGGCAATCAGGCCAGCAGGGGAGGACAGTTGGGAGGGACCAGATCTGCCTGCAGGGAGGACAGTTCAGGGGGACCAGGCCTGAAGGGGAGGGAAGTTGGGGGCAACTAGACCTGCAGGGGAGTGCAGTTGGGGGCAACCAAGCCTACAGGGGAAGACAGTTCAGGGGGACCAGGCCTGTAGGGAAAGGCAGTTGGGAGAACCAGGGCTGCAGGGGATGACAGTTGGGGGTGACCAGGCAAACAGGGGCGGGCTGAAACAGGCAGTTGGACATCCCTCAAGGGGTCTCAGACTGGAGAGGGTTCAGGTTGGGCTGAGGTACACCCTCCCCTTGAGCACGAATTTTGTGCATCGAGCCTCTAGTAGTATATAACTTTTTCATTACCAGTGACCTCTTCATGCTCCCTTTAACTTCTCCCTCTGCCCCAAACACACTAACTTCTCAGAGGCAAAGAACAGTGATTGCCCATTATACTGCACAATTACTGATCTAACTTGACCATAAGGCTGCTACTTGGGCAACAAAAATAGAGTAAATAGACACTTTAGTTCTTATCAATTATTTTCCTCAATTACTGAATTTCCCCTTCATGATCATTTTTTTTTAAAGAAAATCTTTATGGTTGAAAGTCTTACATATGTCTCCTTTTCCCCCCATTGATTCCATCTAGCCCACCCCTGCCCTGTACCCCAGGCCTCCACTACACTATTGTCTGTGTCCATGGGTTATGCATTTATGCACACAAGTTCTTTGGTTGATCTCTTCTCACTCATGCACCCACCTCTACCTTCCCTCTGATATTCCACAGCCTGTTCTATGTTTCTACTAGGGGCACGGTGCACAAAACTTTGTGCACTCGGGAGGTTCCTCAGCCTGGCCTGTGCCTGTCACAGTCTGAGACCCCTCAGGGAATGTCCACCTGCTGGCATGCCTGGCCAGCCTGGTGAGGGGCTGATGGCTGTTTGCAGGCTGGCCAAGCACCCTAGTGTAGACCCTCACTCCATTGGTGTGTAGCAAGCCTTGGTGACAACTGAGGGTCATTTTCAGGCTGCCCACAGTCCCTTCAGGGTTTGAGTCCCTACTGGGGTATCTTGCCAGCCTGGGTGAGGAGCTGAGGGCTGTTTTCAGGCTTTCAGACTTCCCACAGCTCCCATTAACCCAACGTCCCAGCGAGGCTGGCTGGAATCAGGTTTCTGGGGTTTATTTATCTTCTATAATTGAAACACTACTGCTTTGAGCCGAGGCCTAGGCAGGTAAGGAAGCCTCCTGTTTGTTTCAGCTCCGTGGCTTCTATTATTGAAACATTGTTACCATGAGCAGAGGCTCAGCCAGCCTAGGCAGGCAGTTGCAATGGACACCTGCTGTTTACTCTAGCTCTGTGGCTGCCGGCCTCCATCTTGGCTGGGTTAATTTGCATGCAGACACTTTGATTGGCTGGTGGGTGTGGCTTGGCTTATGGGCGTGGCTTAGGTGTCTCAGAGAGATGGTTAATTTGCATATTACTCTTTTATTAGATTAGATGTCTCTGAATCTATTTTTTTCATCTTTTTATTTTGATCATTAGATTCCACATGTGAGTGATATCATGCGATGCTTGTCTTTCTCTAACTGGCTTATTTCACTTAACATAATACTCTCCAGGGCTCTCCATGCTGTCTCAAATGGTTAAGGATCCTTCTTTTTTTACTGCTGCATACTATTCTACGGTATAAATGTACCACAGCTTTTTTTATCCATTCATCTACTGATGGGCACTTGGGTTGTTTCTAGATATTAGCTATTAAAAATTATGCTGCTATGAACATAGGGGTGCATACATTCTTTCTGATCGGTTTTTTGGTTTCCTCAGATATATTCTTAGAAGTGGGATCACTGGTTCAGCAGCAGTTCCATATTTAATTTTTTGAAGAAACTCCATACTATTTTCCATAATGGCTATACCAGTCTGGATTCCCACCAGAAGTATATTAGAGTTCCTTCATCTCCACATGCTCACCAGTACTTGCCATTTGTTGATTTGTTGACAATAGCCATTCTGATAGGTATGAGGTGAGACCTCATTGTCAACTTAATTTGCATTTATCTGATGACCAATAACTTTGAGCATTTTTTCATAAGTTTTTTGGCCATTTGCATGTCCACTTTGGAGAAGTGTCTATTTATGTCCTTTGTCCATTTTTAATTGGGTTGTTTGTCTTCCTTTTGTTAAGTTGTATGAGTTCCTTATATATTTTGGATATTAACCCTTTATCCAATGTATCATTGCTAAATATGTTCTCCCATACAGTGGGCTCCCTTTTCATTTTGTTGATGATTTCTTTTGCTATGCAGAAGCTATTCTTTTGAAAGTATTTATAAAAGACTAACTCCATAGATTCTCATCTCTTCTGCATGTCTAAGAGCCTTTATGAGTTGCTTCAAATTGAAAGTTGGCAAGAAATATAGAGGTTGGTGATTATCAATAAAGAATGTTGTTGGGCCCTAGCTGGTCTGGCTCAATGGATAGAACACTGGCCCTCAGACTGAAGCATCCCAGTTTCAATTCAAGTCAAGGGCACATGTTGTTTGCAAGCTCGATCCTCCCCCTCAACCCCCTGATCAGGCTGCCTGTAGCAGGCAATGAATTGATGTGTCACTCTCACATCAATGTTTCTCTCTCTCTCTCTCTGTCTCCCCCTCCCTTCCACTCTGTCTAAAAATCAATGGAAAATATATCCTTGGGTGAATATTAACAACATTAACAAAAAGAATGGTGTGAGACTATGAACTTACTGTGGGTCCAGTTGAGTGTTAATGGTCATCACTGCCACCCTGCAGTCACATTAACAAAAGATGTCCATTTATAAAATGTCTATAAGTTTTGTACCAATGCTATAGATACTTATATAATTCCTGATTTCTATTTGCAATTTGTGTCTAAAACATTTGATCATTTTCTAATGGCTAGAGGATGCTGACTCTGTTAATAGCAAAAATTATTTCCTCCTGGACAGAAGTAAACATGCATATAAAATAATATGAGGTTTAGAAGGACACTGAGTATATATCTTACTTCTAGATGAAACATATAGCTATGGGGAGACACATTAGAGCATGATTTTCCCAGAATCCCCCCTCCCCCAAGGACTCTCATGGTCCTTCTTGGCTCTGCATGGTTCTTTCTCTCTTACAATTTAACCCACAATTTTTCTTACAAGCACCACTAACTCTTGAGATCCACAGGGCATGTTTAGGTCCTAATCCCCAACTTGGAAAAATATTACCATAAGACTATGGCTCAGATGGTCACAGCGTCTTTTGAACTATTTACCAGGTACTATTTCTAAAGGCCTTTTTCTGTATTTGCAAATCATATTTAGTATCTACTCTCATTTGTCATAGATGACTACCCCCTTACTGTGAACTTGTTTTCAGATACTTTTATATTTCCCTGTGAGTTCATGCTATTAAATCTTTCAAGATACATAGTGCCCACTGGAAAAAGAGTTGTGCTAACTCAAATTGCTCTCTGGCACTCCTCATCCTTCCTAACTACTTTAATTTCCTTTATTTCATGTATAAGACATTGTTATTAGACTCCAGGGCTTTTGTGATGTGATAATCCTGTGATAAGAATGGCACATTGAGCAAACTTCATCACTTTCATATCATAAAAGTGGTTAAAATTGTAGAAACATTGAGGCAGAATGGTGCAGTGTTTATATGTCCACACCCTGCAGTCGCACAGACTCAGAATTTCATTATTTATAACTTGTGAAGAATAATTCTACTTCCCAGAATTCCTGGGACAATAATATGCACACCACACAAGATCAGTTTTTGCCCCATGTCAATGCTCAGTTGATTATTCACTAGGGGCCATAGCTCATGAATTAGTGCACCTTGAAAGGAACTATGGGGTGCTGGGCTGCAGTAGACACAAGGGCAGGTTTTGGTCCATCCTCCATGCCCCCCACCTGGCCCCTCTCACAGTGTTTCCAGATGCCCTGTCTGCCAGCATCCCTGCTCCTGCTGTTGCAGCTCCCATGCTGATGGCTCAGATCAATTGGGCTGGTGCCTTCAGCAGGTGCCAGCAGTGGCTGCCAGCTCCCATCACCCCTCAGTAGTAGGGGTAGGTGGAGAAGCCCTCAGGGGTGATTGGGGCGACAGCCACCTCTCATATCAGCTGATGGTGCTGAGTGATCAGGAATGGCGCCAGGCACCAGCAGCGGGTGTGAACAGAGGCTCCTGTGCTGGCAGGAGGTGCAAGCGGCGGGCAGGACCACAGCATGCAGGAGCTAAGAATTTTCAATAACCACCAGAGGCTCACCCCAATGGCAGCCACCAGCGCCCACCTTGGTCTGGTGTCCCCGCTCACCTACTCCACCATCCCACCATGGTCAACGCCAGCCATGTTCCACAAACACCCCCTGGTGGTCAACATATGTCATAACAATGGTTCAGTTCAGGTTTTTCTGCTGTTTGGTCTATTTGCATATTAGGCTTTTATTATATAGGATAGCCTTCCTTCCTTATTCAAATGATTACATGAAAAATTGTGCAAACTAAATAGTGACAAAAATGCAAACATGAGTAGGTTATTCATTTTCTATCCTCAAATTGGGAAATATTAGGAAAAGAATTATAACTCCTAAGGTGTTCTGCAATTTTTTTCTTATGGGATTCTTTTGGCAGACAGTTTTATTGTGTATGTTTTGTGTGTGTGTGTCTGTGTATGTGTGTGTTTTGCATCTAATCCTCTTTCTTTTCCACATCTGATTCTATTATTGATCATTCCACTTGATTTCTCTTAAAATATTATCTCATTAATTATACATATATGTAAACACACATATATGTGTGTAAATGTGTATGTATGTCTGTGTATAGAGAGAAAGCACACACACATATATACACATTAATTTAGTGATTCTGTTCTTTAGATATATAGAAATTTCATTTTTTCTCTTACATACTGCCAACAACCATCCATATCGTTACATGTAACTATAGTTCAGTTATATTGACTACCTTATAATAGTTCATTAAAAGGATCTAACACAGTTTGATTTTCAACTCTCCAAATGATGGCTACTTGGAAAGTCTTCAGATTTTCAGTAATGATACTGAAAATTGTTATGTATGTATCCTATTGTATATGTGTAAGAATTATTTTAGATAACGATCTAGGTTCAATTTTAAATATAAAGTTGAACTCTTTGCTAAGTTCTTACATTAGTTTAAACTACAGTGTCAATATCTAAAAGATCCAGTCAAACATACCCAGCACCTGATAATATCAGACTTCTATTTTCAGTTGAAAATGTGTAAGCTGACTTATCATCAGTGGCATCATCTACATTTTCTCAATCATTAATTTTCATATATTTATTGACTATTGTGTTTCCTCTTTCACAATGTGCTGCTGATTTGTGTCTTTCCTCAATTTTCTTTTGATTGTTTTCAATGTATGGCACATGTCTAAATATGTAAATACTTCTTAGCACAACATTTTAAATTCTGGGACTTTATCATATGGAGATAAATTTTGAAAGTATGCCTGAAGGTAGTCATTAAAACTGTATTTGTAACAACAAAATTTATTAAATAAATCTAGAGATATGGATATAGATGAGATAGAGATAGAGACAGAGATAGAGATAGAGATATAATGGGGTGGTAATAATTGGGGGAGGAAATGAATGGGGAGAAATCTGACTCTTCCTGTGTATGTAGTTTATGTAGAGCCAACATAAGGAAGGAGGATCTCTCTCACAACCTTAGGTTTTCTCACACAAAGAAAACTTTTTTCTATTAGCATAATGACAAAGGTCATCGCTCTATATGGTCTTTTATAGTCTGATGACAGATTAGTAAAACTATCATTAACCTAGCACTTGGCTCACATGACTGGGTATAACAATACCAGAGTATTTTTAGGGGAGTGAAACTTCAGGTACTTTCATTTTAATGTTATTAAATTGGATTTTACTATTTTTCAAATATTTTAATACATGTTTATTCCTTTCATGCCCTAGCTCATTATTTTACATAAAATTCTAACCTTTATTCATAATATTCCCTGGTGTTTCCTGATTAAAACACAATAAAGTCCAAATTAAGGGTAAGCAGGATATAAAGGTGACAAGGTATCTAGGGGCCATTAATCTATCCTCAAGAGAAACTGCTGAGTACATTGAAAATATTTTCTTAAACACAGTATAACCCTGGGTTATACTATAGTCAGTGCAAAAGGAATCAAAGCTTGTTCCTCTGGAGCCGGAACATAAATATTATCTTAGCATACCCAGGGTGTGGAAGAGACACAAAGGGAAGATGAACTAGAAAGTGATGTTGAGTATAGAATTTAAGTACAACTCCTAGGATGAGATCTTCCCATTGTCCTCACTTTCCTGTTATTATTATCATTATCTCCTTTTTTGTCTCCTCAGTTTTAGCTGTGTTGGTGATCAGACCCCCCATGGCTGTTACCACTGAAATCACATACACATCTATACCTACTAAGCATTTTATATCTTTCAAATACATCCATAACATTCTCTTCATAAATAACTGAGGACAGAACAGAACCTACATAGACCATACTTAATAAAGAAGATTTGTAAAAGTCACAGCTCTCTTATAAGCCATTTAGAAGTCACATGGAAGATTTCCGAAGCATGCCATCTCACAGAGCTAAATATCTGTCAATAATGAGCTCCTTATTATATTATCCTTGGTTTATTTTGCTAGAGTCAAATGATTTAAAAATGTTAGTTGCTTATTATATCGAGATTCCTTAATGACCAAAGCCTGTTTGGTCACAGGAAAAAAAATCTAAGCTCCTCTCTCCAACTTTGACTTTAACCTGTGTGTTATGTTTAAGGAAAACCCTCAATAATATTCTTACTGGATGCATGAATCCAGAAGGTTATTTTTAGGTCAGACTAAATTTGTGTTTTAAAACAAGGCAATCCTGCTGTGTATAAAAAATATTATAGGAGGGAATTTTGGTGTCAGCAAGAAGACAGAAGCTATTGCCCTGATTCCCTCCATGGAAATACCAACTTAATAATACAACAGTGAAAACTGGGTTTATAAGAACTCCAGTCACAGTACTGTAGGGGAGCACAAAGCTAAGAGCAGCCATGTTGCATGAGGTAAGAAAAGTATTTTTATTCACCCTGTAATCACCTTCCCCCTAGCTGACAAAGCTCAAGTTGTCTGAGAGAAAACACCCAACTTGAGTTTTCTTCCTTTGGAGGGAAAGAGAAGAGTAAAACATACATCTAACATTCTTATGGAACCAAGAGGGAACAACAATCCTGTGAGAATACCCAAGCTGGAGGTCTTACACTTTGTGAATTCAAAACACATTACAAACTACAGTAATCAGACAGGAGGACAGAGATCTAGATGAATGGAATAGGTTAGAGAGCCCCACAATAAACTTCTCTGTATATGGGGAAATGATCTTTGACAAGAGTACTAAGACAGCACAGCAGGGGAAAGGCAGTCTCTTCGCCATATGATATTGAGAAAACTGAATATCCACACATAAAAGAATAAAATTGGGTCCTTACCTTGCACCATATATAAGAACTAATTTAAAGGGGATCAAAGTAATGTAACACCTGAAACTATAAAACCCCTAGAAGAAAACACAGGAAGAAAGCTCTATGATAATGGATTTGGCAAAGATTTCTTGGCTATGACACCAAAAGCACAAGTAACAATAGCATATGTATGGTATGTTATTAAGGCAAATGGGGTTACATGAAACTTGAAAACATCTTTGTAGTGAAGGAATCAAGTGTGAAAAGGCAACCTATAAAATGGGAGAAAATATGTACAAACCATGTTTTTGATAAGAGATATTAATATATAAAGAACTCCTACAACTCAATAACAATGAAAATAACATTAATAACTCAATTTAAAAATAGGCTAAGGGTAGTATAGAATTTTTTCCAAAAAAATAGAATCAACAATCTCATTTTTTTCTATATACACAAAAGAATTTTAGAAAGGATCTCAAAGGATTATTTTCACCTCCATGTTCACTGTACCATTATTCACAATAACCAAGAGATGGGAGCAAACTTAATGTGCATTGGTAGACAAATGAATAAAGAAAATGTGGTGTATACATAAAAAGAAATATAATTCAAACTTATTAAAGGAGATCTTGTTATATGCTACATCATTTATGAATGTTGAGGACTGTGTGTTACCAGGTGAAATAAGCTAGTCACACACATACACACACACACACACACACAAACAAACAAACAAAAACCCAATATATTGCATAATTCTACTTACATAAAGTACCTAAAGTAGTCAATGTCATAGAAAAGGAAAGTGGAATATGGTTACCAAGGTCTGTAAAGCAGGAAGAAAAGGCATATTGCTACTCAGTGGGTATAGAGTTTTAGTTTTATAAGATAAAAAAGTTCTAGAAATATCTTGCATATCATAACATACATATAGCTAGCACCACTTCGCTGCATACTTAAAATATCTAAGACCTTAAATTGTATAATTATATTTTTTTTACTATAAGATAATGTTACAGGAAGGTAACATTAATGCATACTGGTTATGAGCACCGGATTTGGATTCTAACTAACCTGGGCTTAAGTTTAGGTTTAGTCTCATACAACCACGTGGGTCCAGCATATTACTTGACCTCTCAAGCTGGCTTCCTATTTGGTAAAATTGGCATAATTACTGTCCCTACTCTGTGTAAATATTATTAGTATTTTTTTCAATAAGTGTGAAACAATGAGCTTAGTGCTATTAGTTCATAAGCACTCAATCAAGAGTAGTTTAATTATATAATCAGCAGGTCAGAAAGAGGAAGCATATGGAAGGATTAGAGGTGAGACTGGTGGTTTCCTAAGTCTTTGAGGGTGGTAATGATCTTGGGTGATAAGTTTTTGAAGACTAGTTATATTTGCATTATTGTTGCACCCAGAACTGGGATGAACAGCTTACCCTGACATCAGGAAGAGCCAAGCAGTCTATTCCTACCTCATCTACACTCCTCTATCCAAGGTCCTGAACTACCTTAGGCATACACTTTCCCATAAACATTACAGAAACCAATCATTCTATTCCAGAATGCATTTTGCAAAAGATCATAACCTGTTTTTAGAAACAAGCTGAAAAATATAATTACAGAATTCCCATTTGTATTTCTCTATTTGACTTTTTAAATTTTTGTATCATTTTTTTTGGGGGAAGAAAACAGAGCACTAAACTTAGGAGAGTAAAACAATAAAAATGTTTGCCATACTCAAGCAGTATTAGCTTTAAATAGGCAAGTACATAATTAGAGCTACTCATACCCTAACAGTTAATTAGTCTTTTTCATAAGACAGATCAGTTGTTCAGAGAAACCAGAAATCAAATCAGAGCTTTTAGTGGTCTTCTCAGAAGAAAGCATTTCAAGAATAAATCTTTTAAAAAGTACAATATTTTTCAGTTCTGCTGATAAAAAATGAGGATATATAAAGAGGCTTTGCTACTCCCTTATAAAATCTCCCAGTAGATACTCCCAAAGGAAATAAAATCTGCCTTATTGCTTCTCCCACCTTCAGTGAACTTTAAAGTCGGTCTGTATGTATTCAAGAATCGAAGTTCATTTTCCCTCTGGGATGAATTTAGCATATGGTCTGCTCTTAAGGCAAACATTTATTTAAACTTCCATTTTATTTCTAGTTTTGTTTCCTTTGATCCTGAAAGTAATTAACTTTCAGTGGCAACTAATTATAAGTGAAGAGAAATCACAGTCTGTATGGCTGTTTGTTTGGTGTGAGCTTGGCAAAGTGTTTTTTAATTGGAAAGTCATTTTGCTCTATGCATTTCAATCCATTTTGCACTGTATTTATATATATATGATAACCATGACCTTTCATCTAATGACAGAATCTCACACAGAGAAAAAAATAATTATTTTAGCAAAGAATCACTAGAGCTATAAAAGAGAAATGAGAGAGCCTGGAAGGGAGTAGATTGTGACACAAGAAGAGCCACAACTAAATTGACTTCTTATTTTTTCACCATTACAGTCCCATCAAAACCTCCTTGTATCAAAACACATACGTATCTACATTTGATTTGGGAAATCCTCTTCTCCAAACTTAGACAGAAATTGGTTCCTAAAAAATTAAATAATATAGGAGCAGAGAGTACCATAGTTGAAGATAATTGAGGTCAGAGGTGGTACTTGCTATTTGCTGCTAATACTGTTCATCGGGACCATGGAAGAATCCAAGAGTTAATGAGCTGCGGTCAAATGACCTTTCCCACATCTCCTCCTCCCTGATCCTGACCCTTGCAAAAACTCACCAATTCTATTGTCATCCAATCCCTCTGTTTCAAAAGTAAAACCAGGCATCTTACAATATGCACTGCCTGTTTAAAATAAATATGTTGAAATGATTTCCCAGCTCTTCTAAACAACTCCCTAACCAACCAAAAATAATCAGCATCACAGAAAAGTAACTTCCAACCTGCTAACCAGACTGGAATCTTGACCTGACTATCTAAGTTATGGTAAATTCATGCCACAAAGATAGTGTGGGGGGATGCTAACCACCACACTAGATGCTAGCCAAGTTTCTATAAAGTAAGAGCATCAAAAGCAATGTTCTCAGATCTCATTAGCTTACACCAATGCAGATAAACAGTTGTTGAGTTATTTTTATGGACTTGGCCTAATCAAGAGTCAATGCATAAAATGGCCACTTCCCTACATCTTAAAAAATTTACTGATAAAGGCAATAGTCTCCATGTTTTCCAATAAGCATCATGAAAATTTTCTTTTCGAATACAGTACAGAGATATTGCTGCTCCTGAAGAACAGACATGTCATCTTTTATTAATAATATAAATTTTGTAATCTGTTGCATTTGTTTTTATTGCCTCTCCTTCCAGGAATTGTATGAAAAATACATCATCCAATTACAGTTCCTAAGTTAGTCTAGGTGAATTTTATATTCAACTCTTCTAGGTGAATTTAAAATTTCAAGTTGTATTTTAAAGTGTAGATTTTACCCCCTAATTTTGGAGGAAAATACTATTAAACACATATTTAACGCTCATGATTGCCTTGAGAATTTAATGAAATGGAAATATTTTCTAGTTCTACTTGGAATTTCAAAGATATATCTTAAAGATACTGACATAGTTCTTTTAAAAATGTATTAAAAGTGCAGATTATGCCCTGATCAGTGTGGCTCAGGTGGTTGCAGCATAGTTCCATACACCAAAAGTAGTGGGTTCTATCCCCAGTTGGGGTGCATATGGGAGGCAACCTATCAATGTTTCTCTCCCACATCGATGTTTTTTTCTCTCTCTCCTCCTTTCCTCTCTCCAAAATAAATTAAAAATAAAGTAAAGTAAAGTAAAGTGAAAGTACAGATCATTAGTAGTAGCATGATAAAGAGGTGCAAAGTTTAGACATTTTACAGTGGGTTAAAATGTCACTCTTCAGAGACCAAGATCACATACTATAAGTTCTTACTTGGAGTTTATATGGCCAGCTACCTCGTAAATGTAGCTGATGGATCCCTAAAGGTTGGTCCACAGGCTGACACTCTATCCACTGAGCCAAACAGTCAGGCATGGCTAGGGCTAAAATTTAAAATACACAACACACACACATACACAAACCATATATATATATGTGTGTATATATATATATATATATATATATATATATATATATATATACACATATATATGTGTATATATATTTATTATTATTATTATAAACACTGTGGCACTCCTATCAATTCTTTTTATTTTTTTAAATTTCTTTATTGATTAAGGTATTAATATGTGTCCTTATCCCCCCCATTATGCCATCGACCCCCCACTCATGCCCTCAACCCCCTAGAAACTAAAAGTGAGATAAGCAATGGCAAATGAGCCCTTGAAACCCCAGATGGCTCTATGCTTGTGACCTATGCAGGTATTAAAAGGCTGAAAACATGCATCTAATAGGGTTTAGACCTCTGATTTTTCTTAGCAACTTCAAATTTTATCAGCTTTTATATTACTATTTTATGTTACTTTATTCTCCTTACATTTAGTTATTTTTTCAAAACGAATTATTGCTTTATCATATAACATGTATATAAATTAAAATTTTATGAGTAGCAAAACACACATACATATTTTTATTATGTATATTTTCAAATTTTCTCATATTTTATGTTGGATTGATATTTGAATGTCTTTCAAAAAATCATTCATTTATCCATTCATTCTTTATTACTACATTTACTAATTAAGAATGCAGAGTATCTGCTATGTCTAAACTTGGTTTAGGGTGCTCTGGGGAATGAATAGATGAATAGTTTTCAAGTAGAACCTTTATTGCTGATATATTTTAATATACCTAATGAAAAACTATAAAACATATTTTTGTCTTACAGTTATCTTTTTCAAAAATACATTGTGTAGCACCTTAAATTAAGAAAATATTAATACAGTAAATTAGTTTTAACCTTTTAAATCTAACATTTGCATTGTCACTCTTGGTATAACTGTCTTACATTCAAAGGATACATTAAATTAAAAAAAAAACAAAGATTAAAAAATGAAAAATCTAGATGTAAGGTAGTAAATGGTCTTTCAGCACTTGACTATTTAGGGCTTTCACTGAACCATGTAGCTTGGCGTCCTCTAGGTCAAAGATGTTCAAAGATGATATAAAAATGTCTAATATCATCCAACTAAACTACAAAATTGAGGGACTGCTCTCTAATAAGACCCATAACATTTTTCAGAAATTTGGTTGCAGCTTAATTCTCTAAGCAGTGGTAGTTTATATATTAAAAGAAACAATAACACCTTTTTCTCTTGGTAACCACCTGAGCACCTTGGGGTTAAAGTCAGACCCTAATTACTGCCTCCAGATGTGGTGCTGCACCACTCCAGGGCACTGCCTCCCTCCTGCAACCCACACAGGATTCCAAGAAATGCAAATTATTAAATTTATCCTTTACTCTGAAAAATCAAATGCCATCAACCTGCGTGCAAACTGTTAATACATGGGGAAAGGCAAGTGAAATTATTACAGGAGGTTGGAGAATTCATGGGTTAATGATTGCTATGTGTCCAGGAGAAACTTATTCTTTTAAGTTAGTCTTCATATGTGGAACTGACAACCTCTAGATGCTCTATTCCCATGGACAACGTTCCTGCATTTAATGACTTTAATTTTAAGACAAGAATGACACCAGAAGGACAACAAAGCCCCCAAATGGTTTTCTCATTATACTTAGTGAGCATAAACGAGGGGGAGAAGAGAGATATGAACATGATTAAAATACGATGCTTTTATCTACAACTTCTCTCCCAGGTTTGTTGACTCAAGTATTTTGAATTAAACAAAAGAAATACTAAAAGCTGCCACAACTCCACCTCATGGAGCCTGCTTCCTGGCCATGTTGGTGGCCAGTGTTGATGGGCCAGAACCAGACAAGTTCACTGTATCATTCCAAAGGAGGAAATAAAATGCATTAGAAAAGTAGATAAATAGGTGATAGGTAGATGACAGGTACACATAGATGTAAATATATATCACTACATATGGATTCTTCTTAACAATACCAGTAGTTTGGGAATTCACTCCTTCTTCATTTTGTCCCTAAGTTTGGGTGGACTCCTCCACTGAGTAGTAGCAGGGATAAAGCACATATTTTAGACTTAAGTCAATTAGTTCACTGCAGTCCTCTTACAGGCAATTCATGGAAAAAAATCAGAGCCAGTAAGATATAACGTGTCTCAGGCAAGGATTAGTATCAGAGTAACTCTCTTTTTATGTTTTCCTTGAGTTTTGAAACTGAGTTTATAGAAACTAAAAAGGCCAGCCCAAAACTAACAAATTTGAGAGGCTTTGTGTATTTGCATAAAGTTATCCCTGAAGCCAAATTCCTTTTTCTTCTTCTTCTTCTTCTTTTTTTTTTTTTTTTTTGCTTGAACCAGACCCGGAAGAAAAATATAGGGGGGATAGATGACCTTGTGGTGGGTGAAGCAAGACAATTGTAAAAAATTCAAGAGGCTTAAGTCATAGAAAAAACATTCCAGTTAATTCTTGTTCAAAGTTATTTTTAAAGAGTTGCATACAGAGGAATCTGCACATTAGTTATTTTCCTTTCACTGTATTATTGGAAGCAGTTATTACAAATATATGTGACTTGATAACATAATAGCATGTGATATAAATGCTCTGCCTTAGTATCTAAATGTTAAGGTGTTTTTTGTTTGTTTCTAATTCTTTATTTTTTTAAAAGATAATTCTAGCTAAAAGCTTGAAAATTGAAACTTTCTAATACTATTTCTCAGGGACTCAACAAAATATCCTTTCATGTGCTTGTTATCTTGTTCAGTTGCCATCACATGAATGTTCAACCTCACGAACAGTTTCAGAAATGGTTTTCTAGAATAGCGCGAATATGATCTATATTAGTATATATATATATATATATATATAGCCCAGCCACCAGAATGGCAGAATGATTGGTGGCTACAACGAGCATTGCAGCAGTCAACCAGCCTACTCTGGCCCGATGGGCACTCTCCACCCCCCCGCAGCCCCCCACTGCCACCCCCCACCCCATCTCATCTTCTCACAGGCCTGGTCCCTGATTGGCCTCCAACACTCAGGTTGGGGGTGGGGCCGGCCACCAACCCCCCCCAGGGCTCCTCCCTGCAGCCAGCCCGCCCAATGGGCCCCCATGGAACAGACCAGCTGGACCCCACCCATGCACGCATTCCTTCACTGGGCCTCTAGTTCTAGTATAATTATCTACAACATAGCAATGAAGCCAAGGACACAAAATAGAATAGCTGACAACACTAAGAAGTCATAATTTCAGCTTGTTAAACACACTCTCCTCTTAAGGAAGATGAATCAAAATTCCTTGCAGCTTGCGTCATCTCTGAATACCAAGGACTGTAATATACAAAGTTAAATTTGTGCTGCTTTTAATGGACCATAAAGCTAATTCCAGCAGATGAAGATTGCTTCCTTCTGAAGCCCTAAACAAAGCAGCCAGCTTTTGTGAAGTTTTGTTTCTCATTTTCACTGTCACTCTTCACATTTCCTTTGGTAGCTTCCGTGGGCAAATTTTAAGAAAAGTTTTATTCTCTAACATCACTGAAATAATATTTAACTGCTGGGTTCTAAAATCTGATGCTCAAAAAAAATTGAAAGCCAATCACAAACTATCTGTAATTTCTAACCACCCAAAGTTCAATATGAGAAAGTGCGCAGCCTCTCTCTAATACGGAATACACTGTCCAATCCTCAATTTTCCGGGAAATCTTAAGAACTACGTGCTGAAAACCCAAAGTAGCAAGGATCCATCAAAGTATCAAATAGAAAATTGCCACTCCTCATGATCAAGTATATTTTAGCGTTAATGGAATGGATAAAAACCAAGAAATGGGCTGATACCAAATACAGCTTTTTTTTTTTTTAAAGATAATCTCATTGCACCCTGAAAAACGAAGTCATATTACAGGAGAGACTTACCATTTTTCTAAAGGACATTCTGGTAAGATTTAGAAAGCAGCAGGACTTACCTGGAGGAAAGAAAGAGAAAAAGAAGAAATTAAAACAATAAATAAGAAAGGGGTAATAGTGAAGACATATTTTTAATACAAAAACAGCCAGTCCACACCATCTACATAGGATAAGTCAGTAAAGGAGAGAGAGGAGCAATAAATCTCCTGTAACTGTTACCTGTTATTGCCTGCCTCCAGTGCAAGAGGCAATGTACAGGGCTGAGGTGTTTATTTATGTAACCCAGCCCTCTCCATTAGTAGGACGCTCAGATGAAATTGAAAATGGAGCCTTTCCACTGTTTCTAAGAAGATGTAATTCACAATGATCAATGTAGAAACTAAGTATCTTCAATGGACTCAGGAATGAAATCCTAAACAGACTCTGAATCCTTCTAACATTTCCTGGATTCAAAGGGAAAGGGCTATTTTGGGCTCTCACAAAGCCTTATCAGGACTCAAACTGTCACACTTTTCCATCTGGTTAATATTTAATAGTTTTTGCCCCCTTACTGATTTTCATATAAAACAGGTTTAGCAAGACACGAAGTTTGTAATGTTAATAGTTTTATTTAAATGTTTTCTCTTAGTCCCCATAAATCTTAAAAAGCCAACAACTTCATATGTTCATAAATCTGAAAAAAATACTGATGTACTTACTCAGCATTAGCCATACATGTTATCAAATGCTTTTAAAACTCAGCCAATCCTCAGATGACAGTGAAAGAAATAAGCTCCCTGAATGCTTGGAGTGGTCATTCCGGGGGTTCCTATCTCTCCTGAAATCAAGTCCCTGAGGTCTCCTGCCACTGAAATAGGTTAGACAGGTATACAGGTACCACTCCACAGACAGGACACCTGATTTCCCCAGAGTGGAGAGAGAGAGAGCAAAAAGAACAAAGACCTGTTTTCTCTAAACATATGATGCAAGGTCTGTTCATAAATGTATTTCACTCGCCCTAGCTGGTATTGCTCGGTGGATAGAGCAGTGGCCGGAGGACTGAAGAGTCTGGGGGAGCACTTTGCAATGGTTATGATTGTTGAACCACTATGCTGACTACTGTTTTATATTCCCATAACTTCTTTTGTAACTACCAACCTGTACTTCTCAATCCCCTTGCCTTTTCCCTCCCAGTCCTCTAACCCCCTCTCCTCTGACAACCACCATAAATTGGCCTAAATTTCTAGGCACCAAGGACACACACAGATGCTGACCTCTCACACCACTTCAGATTTAACATCACAACTGAAACAAACACTTATCAGGCCTCTTTCTGTTTTCCTTCTCCCAGGAAGGGCCTTTCTACCTGAACTAGAAGTGAGTGAGTCTTACAATAGGGACTACATTTCCAAACGTTCCTTTGGAATCCCAGGAATTACATGGATGACTGATTTATAACGGGAGCTCAGAACAGAGCAGAATGCACTGTGTAAACAAAGGCAGGGCAGGGCTAAGAGAGCCTCTAGGACCCAAGGTCTAGTCTTGCCATAACCGAACACGCATGCACACAGCGCCTACCTTTCGGAACTGTGCATTTGTAATGAAGTTAACTTTCAAAAATGTTTCCTGTTGTATTTCAGCATGATTTTGGGGTGTCTGCTATATACATTTTAACAAATGTCCTTTTTTTTAGGTCAAAGTAAGCCTTTTATGTTTTACATAGTAGATCGTAGTAAGTGACAAGCCTTCACATAGCCTTGCCTCTTTCTGAGGTCGGCTAACAGACGTTTCTGTAGTCTCATGAAATAGTCCTTATCCAACAATGGGCACCGTTAATCCAGGTTGGTGACTGGGAGGTGCATTCTGCAAGATCTATCCCCATAATTATCTCTCTAGGAAACTGTTAACCACTTTCCCCAATCGGAAACACTGAAATGAAAGCCCATTGTATTACTGATAGTATCGCGCAGTTTCCCTGTTAGTTGGCAAGGACTTCACCTGCTGAGAAATGGCTACATCATAAGCAGAAGCTTAACTCCAAACCATGGGTAGCTATTTCCTTCTCAGTTCATCAAAGTAAAATCTTCATTTACTTGTGTCTGTGTCAACCTGATGCTGAAAAGCAAGTTATTTGAATGTTACCTTAGTCTCTCTCTCTCTCTCTCTCTCTCTCTCTCTCTCTCTCTCTCTCTCTATATATATATATATATATATATATATATATCATATATCCTTAATTGAATATATATTTTAATTGGCACATATTTATTTAAGAGGGAAAGGAGGATAAAAGAGGATAATTCTGCCCTAAAAGCACATAATAAAAAAGGTTATTTCTATACAATGAGAGTAAATAAGTATTTATTCATCATAGGCTTGTAGGGGAAGGCTTATTTTCAAGCCTGCGTTAAAATATTTGCTAATAATGATTAGAAAAATAAATATTTCTTTCAGATAATAACTTTATGTTAGAAGGTTTCTCACATTGGCTACCAATGTCCTGACTGTTTTTTAGGTGGTAAAATTCACTATGTTAGCACATCACAGTGCACAGCATGCCAACCACCTCAATTGCTCCTAACTTTCCCTAATTAACTGGCACAAGCTGATGTTTGGATTATTTAAAGAATACCCGTGGTCTCTGGGCTTTCTCTGGGCTTGCCCTAGGGAGTGAGATAGGCACATAGCTAAAATGTATCTGATCTTATAGCTTTTTTAGGCACCAGTTAGGTTCCGCCTGACACACCTGCTCTCTTGAAGTAGGGCTCTAAGCAGTTCATAGAGTGCAGCACTTCAGGGCCATCATACGTCTTCTCCTGGCACTAAGTGTTCCTTGTCACCCACTTCGTGAAGTAAAACCTCTACTCTGTGGATTTCAACACCTACTTCTATGACCCTTAAATGCATCCACCTCTCCTGTGTGTCAGATCTCGGTCCTCCAGACACACAGATTTATTTACACACTTATACAACCATCCTTTTCATGCAGTTCCTTTTTTTCTCATAGTTCTCTATGACTTCCCTTTCCCCTCAGCCTTTCTGCAGCTCTTTGACTCATCTAGAATTCAATTCTTACTTTCCTTTCTTATCTAAAGATACTGTGCTTTGGCCATTTCCCAGTACATGTCAGCACCCACCCCTCCACTTTGGCTGGTTTGGCTTCATTTCCTTTCACTTCCAATCATGTTTTTTTTTTTTTTTTTCTTTTGTTTCAGTTCCACAGAACCACCAGAAGTTTCCAAAATATGTCTTGCTCTTTGGCATCTCTGTATTTTTACTTGCATTCTTTGTGCAACTCTAAAAGTTTTCTGTTTCCCAAGGTTAATTGTAGGAATTTGTTTTTTATTCTCTGTGAATCTTCGACACCTCAATTTTAACCTTAAAGATAATTAGCAATAAATGCTATTAACTAGCATGTTTGGTTCCTAGAACATTGCCTGGCACATAGAGGGCATTCATTAACTTTAGAGAGAATCAACTCAGACTTAATTCCCATTGGATTTTAAGTTTCTTAAAGGCAGGAGATACATTTTATTTAACTTTTCATTTTCAACGCCCAGCCCAGTGCTTGGCCCAGAGTTGGTATAAGATAAATGGATTATTGGAAGGAAGGAAAGGAATGGTAATTATGGTCAACAAACTTTCACTTTTGGTGTACTTCAATGAATATCTGTCATTTCTAAATTATATCGTTTTTGGATATCATGTTCATGCTCAATTATATACCCTTCTATTAAATGTGCTCATATCAAATTTGGTCAATCAAAGTAACATAAAGCTGGACTGTCTGAGTTCCTAAATGTTTCTAGAATGAATGTAGAAATCTTTCTCTCTTGCACCTTTTCTACATTTATAGTAGACTAGGAGCTTAGTGCACAGATTTGTGCACCTTGAAAGGAAC
>PVJC01010839.1:0-42995 GCA_004026665.1 Murina feae | reverse complement strand
GGTGAGGGTCTCCACTGGGGAGCTTGGCCAGCTTGCAAACAGACATTGGCCCCTCACCCAGGCTGGCCAGGCACACCAGCAGGTGGCCATCCCCAGAAGGATCCCAGACCGGGAGAGGGCACAGGCCGGGCTGAGGGACAACCCCCCCACCTCCCAGTGCACAAATTTTTGTGCACCGGGCCCCTAGTATAGGATAAATGTACCAGGGGGCGGGAGGATGTGTTCTTTGTCTTAAATCTCTGATGCAGGAAATTTCCTGAAACAATGTCCTTATTATTCATATTAAATAACCATTTTTTTGTCTCCATATGCTTTGCATTTCTATTGTGACAAAATAGTAGCCCTTTGAGCACACTCACGCCAGTGCCTGAAGGAGCACTTTGTAAATATCACTGGTCTAACCCTCCAGCCACACGGGGTGTAGTTCGGTTATTAACCCCATTTTGCAGGTGGAGAAGCCCCACCAGAACACAGACCTCACTAGTGGGTCACACAACTTCCTTACAAGGTGGAGCCGAGATTTGAACCGAGTCCGTTGCACTCCGGAATCTGATCTCTTCACCGTGACAACAGATGTGTCCCAGAATGCTCTGCTCTACTGGCTCAGACAATACAACAGCAATGAGCTATGTGTTCATGTCTGGAACACGCAAGCCATGGTTCTGTGATGCTGCTTTGGTGAATAGCGAAAGCCTGTTCGGCTCTCACATTTACTAATTTCCACCTGAAGAGGCAGAGCCATCCTGCTACCATCAGGCTGTTAGCTCACTGATCTGCTCCTGTACGATATTTTGCTTCATTCTCTTTTGCTTAAGCTTTTGTATTCATTCAGAAAGGAAGGGAGAAGGAGACTTAGAAACACCAGTGATGACAGAGAATCATTGATCAGCTGCTTCCTGCACACACACCCCACACTGGGGATGGAGCCTACAACCTGGGCCTGTGCCCTGACCGGGAATCGAGCCATGACCTCCTGGTTCCTAGGTTGATGCTCGACCACTGAGTCAGGCCGGATGGGCTATTTTGCTTTGTTCTAACAGTTATTCTCCCAGAGGCATCCGACTCTTGGCTGGCTCCCTGTGAAAGGCTGCAGAACCCCCTGGAACAATCCAGTGTCTACGAGGAATAAAATGTTGCCTCGCTCTAAAGCAGCCTGCCAGCCATCACCAACTCACTCCACACGAAGACCTCTTAAGCATAGTATGTTTGGGTTCCTCTTTGCAATGGTGATCGCTCATGGAAGCCGGGTATTTTAATGAAAATACCACAAGAAAATATGGCAACATATCTGTATGATTCCAAGTTGCAGGAGTTTCTTCCAAGGGAACCCCAGCTCTCAGAATTCATAACGAACCAGGTAGATGCTCTGACTACATAGCAGTGTTTCAGTGTCTCACAAAGATACCGTGAATTTTAAAACGACACCGGCTTATGAACTAGGAACATATTTGTCACCCCTATGACATGGAAAGGGCTGACAGAGCCCAGTTGGTGTGGCTCAGTGGTTGAGCGTCGACCCAGGTACCAGGAGGTCCTGGTTCAATTCCCAGTCAGGACACATGCTGGGGTTGCGGGCTTGATCCCCAGTAGGGGGTGTGCAGGAGGCAGCCGATTCATGGTTCTCTTTCATCATTGATGTTTCTAACTCCCTTTCTCCCTTTCTCTCTGAAATCAATAAAAATATTTTTTTAAAAAGAAGGGTTGACAGATATTAGCAGACAGAAGGTGCTTTTGACACTGAGATAATTGTGCTATCTATACCAGTATCTCTCAAGATCCAAATAAATCAGCCAGGATCTTGTTAAAACAAATACTGTATTTCAGGAGGAGGGGTCTGGGATTGGGCAATAAGCTCCATGGGATGCGAACGCTGCTGGCACACCTGGCGTTGATCTAGAACATTCCAGTGTGTGTAAACCATATGTAACCTAAGTGACTTCAGACACAAGTTTGAACACGATTGTTATGTTTTTATTCATGGAAACTGTTTGAAATGGGTTCTTTTAAAGGAATGCATTTCTTTAACGTTGGCTTATAAAAGGATTTCCTACCCAAAATACCTAAGACCGAGGTAAGGATTTTTCCTTTCCTACCCTCTCTACATCTAATTTTGAATAACAACAACAAAAAATTTTTTTAAAAAGAAGACACAACCCAAGAGAAAATTGAGCAAATGATAGTAAAAGGTAACTGATCTAAAAGGAAGCTAAATGGACAATACATTTAAGAGAGGATTCTTGATCTCACTATCCTATATAATAAAAGGCTAATATGCAAATCAACCAAATGATGGAACAACCAGTCACTATGACATGCACTGGCCACCAGAGTGCAGATGCAGATTACTAGGTCTTACTATTATTACTAACTAGAGGCCTGGTGCAGAAAAATTTATGCACTCAGGGGAGTCCCTCAGCCTGGCCTGTGCCCTCTCGCAGTCTGGGACCTCTCAGGGGATGTCCACCTGCTGGTGTGCCTGGCCAGCCTGGGTGAGGGGCAGAGGGCCGTTTCAGGCTGCCCACAGCCCCTTCCGGGTTCGGGTCCCTATTGGGGTGCCTGGCCTGGCAGGTATCTGGGATTTATTTAACTTCTATAATTGAAACTTTGTAGCCTTGAGTAGAGCTCAGGGACCATAGGGTCCTGGCTTCCTCCATTGCTTGGGGCAACTCCAGCTCCATGGCCGCCACCATCTTAGTTGAGTTAATTTGCATATTTGCTCCTGATTAGTTGATGGGCGCAGCTTGTGGGTGTAACGGAGCGAGGGTCAATTTGCATATTACTATTTTATTAGATTAGATTCTCAATCTCGTTGGTTATTTTAGGGCCCACATGGTTTGAGGTATGACTGTAGTAAGGGCCGCCTTACCCAAGCTTCACAAATCAGAGCTGATTAGAATCGTCAGGGAAAGATACTGACAGAGCGGTGACCTGCAGGCACCTGCTCTCACGTAGGTGCCTGTGCCAACACTCAGCCACAGGCCGGGCTGTTACTAATTAATTTTGGAACCCAATGTTTGCTTAATGCAAGGGGTAGCAACCTGCCAGTTGGGGGAGTCCTAGCGGGCGTGGCTTTCCCATCTTCCCTCTGCACTTCAGGGTGAAGTGAACCCCTTCCTTCGCAGTCATTCAAACTTCTATTTCGACAGAGGAGAGAGCACCTCCCCCGCCTGGAGGCGGCCATTTCCCAGCAAACTAGTGACAGCACACGTGATGGGCTGTGATGTCCAACCCCTGCTTCAAGATGCTCGACTATGCCAACTCTCTCTGGGCACAACATGTGTGCCAGGGCCTCAGGCCTTGGACCCGAAGGGCTGCCGAGTCAGTGGACCATTCTGACAAACACTGTGCCCTGACAGCCCCTGTTATCCGGGGGTAGACCAGCTCCCCCGCGTGGCCCCTGCAGATATGGACCCGTCCGCGGACCCGGCAGGCGACTGAGCCAGGGGGCGTTCTGTCTGTGGCCCCGCGGAGCCTGCCAGGAGCACACGTGGGCTGTGCCCATGGCGCCGGTGTCTCATGGCCCCTTCATCTCTAACGACCCACAGTGCCCCCACCACGCGAGCCCCTGCGTCCTGGTGCCCTCCTAGCGTGTCTACTGACCTGAAATCTGGCCAGCAGGCACAGTCTTCTGTTTGATTGGGGGATAATTTTTATTATCCGGCTCCATCCAGAGTGCATGGAAGGGGGGTGGGGGGGAGGGTGGGGGAGAGGAAGCGGGACATCCACTCCTGAGGGCTGGATGCGTGTGCAGCAATGGGCAGCGCATCCGCACTGGCATCGCCTTGATGGCGAGCGCAGCTGCTCGGCCCATCTGCGGAGCAGACGGAATCCTGCAGTTCAGGGAGCCGGGGCTGCGCTGCTGCCAGCGTGGAGCAGCGGCCGCGGGTCCGAGTGGGGAGGAGGGCTCTCATGCTCTCCCTTGAGGAGGCAGCCACCCCGGGTCTCCATTTACCCACCCTCCCAGGAGTTTTAAAATCCCTCTGCACTGTGTTTCTCAAACTGGGTGCCGCGGGCGCCTGGACACTCTGAAGGAGAAGAAAGCCTACACGAGCGGTTCGCTTCTTGGAGATGGATAATCTGTTGATCCATCGAAGGCTGGATGAAGCAGAGAGAAGGCTGCTCGGCTACGGTGGGCCCGATGCCAGCCTGCTCTTCCTGCTGCATCCCCTCACGTCCCACTCGTCAATCTGGACATGCTCTGTGGGAGGGGAGCTGCGAGATGCGGTACCAGGTCACTTCTCCGAGATGCTGGCTTCCACACCCACGTTTCCTGGGGGAAATGGACTGGCCTCACAGGTGAGTGGCTTAAGGGGACTATGGCTTAAAGAGAGAGTAAAGTACATTGGTCTGTTGCTCTAACATTTGCACAACTGCACTGCCAGCTTTCCTGCCAGCGCCGGCCACTTCTGCATCATTGGCTGTGTGCTCGGCAGTGGCCTCTTGATATAATTCTTGTCTCATCTAATTTTTATAACAGCCTGGAGAGCTATGATTTTCCCATTTCTCAGATGAGGGAACAGGCTCAGAGAAGTTATGTGATTTGCTCAAAGCCACCCAGCGATGCGCAGAAAAGCTAGGAGGTCAGAGCTGACTCCATGCTGGGAATTCTCGGCGCTGAGATACTGAGGATTATTAGGCTCATGTATCACATTTTCCAAAGGCATCACAGTCTTCGTAATACCAGAGCACCCTTAAACAAATTTCTTTTTATTGATTTCAGAGAGGAGAGGGGGGAGAGAGAGAAACATCAACGATGAGAGAGACTCATGGATCGGCTGCCTCCTGCACGCCCCATGCTGAGGATGGAGCCCGCAACCCAGGCCTGTGGCCTGACCGTGACCTCCTGGGTCATAGGTTGACACTCAACCACTGAACCACACTGGCCGTGAAGAGTACACTTTGTATTTGAAAGAGGCACAACATGGGATCCTTGCAGATGGTGACCTAGAACTTGTAAAGGCGTTCAGCCGCGCCGACGCCGTAATGAGCGTGTGAAGGGCGCCACGGGGAGTGTGGGAGCGTTTTCGGGACAAACGGGGCCCATCAGCACCGTGTCATTTAACAGACGGCAAACAACTGAACACCAGAGCCTCTTCGCGCTCGACTTGCAAACCAGTAAGCGACAAGGTCCAGGTCGTCACCCCTTGGGCGAGGGCCGAGCACTGGGGCGCCTCCTGACCTGGCACGGTGCCTGGGTGAGCGCTCAGGCACTGCACACAAAGCCAACACCCATCTGTGAAGACACAGGCCCCGTAGCCATGTCTCACCCACGGGCGCCCCGAAAGCGAGGGCCGAGCACTGGGTGCCTCCTGACCTGGCACGGTGCCTGGGTGAGCGCTCAGGCACTGCACACAAAGCCAACACCCATCTGTGAAGACACAGGCCCCGTAGCCATGTCTCACCCACGGGCGCCCCAAAAGCCTGCGTGGCAGCACGCACAGGCCACGCGAGGGGCCCACCAGCCCGATGGCTCGGGCTCTGGCTCCGCGAACCCTCCCGTCACGGGGCTGGCTCCTCCCGCGGCCTCGGACTTGACACTGTTACGGACTTCGCGTGTCGGGGGAAAGGCGGGGGTTTGGACGTCACGCAGCTCTCCCGGGTTGGGTGCTGCCCCTGGGTGACCCCGGCGTGTCCCAGCTCACCAGTGTTCGCCCCGGAAGATGAGAACAACGCTCCCGGGCACCCCCAAGGCAACGCGAGGGAGGAAAGGGAGGGAGCGGGGAGGCTCCAGCACGGAGCGTGTTCCTGTAGCCGTGGCTGCCCTGCGGCCACTCTCATCATGCCTGTGTCCCTCCCTGCTTCCTGTGACTCACACTCCAATCCTTCCATGTCAAGACGATGCTGCCCAAGAATCGGAGGCCCATGAAACTCACTTCTCATTTTTTTTTATAACCTTCACCCGAGGATTTGTTTTGATTGGTTTTGAGAGAGAGGGGAAGGAAGAGAAGAGAGGAGAGGGAGGGAGGGAGGGAAGGGGGAGAGAGAGAAAGAGAGAGAGAGAGAGAGGGGGGAGAGAGAGAGAGAGAGAGAGAGAGAAACATCACCGACCGGTTGCCTCTTGCATGCGCCCTGACCGGGGATGGAACCCACAACCCAGGTGTGTGTCTTGATGGGGAATCGAATCCGCAGCCTCTGGTGTACAGGGTGACGCTCAGGCACCTGAGCCACATGACAGGGTGGAAGGTCCAGGGACACTGAGAAGGGACTGTGAGCGTTTCCATCCTCAGTGGAACCAGAGGATATGAAACGGAGAAGCTCCCACGTGCGCGTTCGGAACAAGCCTTAGGGACGGAGCCTGAGTCCCGCTGTGCTGTAGTACAGACGACAGAGACTTCTCTCCGGACCAGTGAGCGAGCATCGGCCCGGAACTGCCCCGTCTTCCAGCCGTGAAGCCGCTGCTGGAGCCCGGCTGGCCTCCCCCTCCTTGCCCTTAATCACCGCTGCCCCCAGCCCCCAGCCCCCAGCCCCCAGCCCCCAGCCCCCAGAGCTTGCGGGAGCCTGTGTTTGCAGAATTGCAAGGCCTCCTCTTCCTCGATAAACTCAGTTTCTCATAATCTGAGCTGGCCTCAGTTTACCTCTTTTTTTAGGTTGAACAGGACACCTGGCCTCAGAGCAACATACGTTTTCATGGTCATAAATTTGTTACGCTTCTTCCAAACGAGCCGAGAAAACATAGTGGATTAAAGGCAAAAATAATTGAACAATTAGACTCTAGTTGTTTCTGCCACTATGTTTTTGAAGAATTTCAGTATTTATGCATTTGCATATTTTATTTGCATTTCCCTCCAAGCCTATTTAATTTCTTAATTTTTTTTCACTTATCATCAAAACATCCTGAAGAAATTATTCATGAACATCATTCCAATGGACGGGAACATTTATCCTCGGGATGTTCTTAGACTCAGATGCTATCCTATATGTGTGTATGCATGTGCATCTTAGTATATGTGTGCACGTGTGACTGTGTGTGTATGTAGGAATGCGTGTGCATGTATGTGAGTGTGTGCATGTGAGTGTGCACGTGTGTGTGTTCAGGCATGCTTCGCTGAATCTCAGAAGGTCTCTCCTGAAACGAGTTAAGCTGATAGCGCTCTGTTAGAGGAACAAATTCCTTGTTTGGTTCAAGCAGTTGGGGTGGGTTTTATGCTCCTTGCAACTCTCAGAGGCTCGATGGCTGCATGACCAGAGCGCGTGGGGGTTACGAGTTGAAGGGAGGCCTTTGGAACGGCCAGGACCGGCTGGAGGACGAGCAGAAGCTACACTTCACATGACGCGTGTTGCGCTTCCAAATCCACCTCAAGCCCCTGGATAGTCCCACGTGCAGATGACACAGTGAGCCCGGGCCTGCGGCTGCCAAGTGTGAGAAGCGACGCGGCGAGCGGGCCCCAGGGGATCAGCACCCGCAGGAAACCGAGCGAGGAAGTGAATCCCCCCGCAGCTCCGGAGGGAACGGCCAGCGAACTCCAGGACACGCAGGGAGCAGCGCAGGACGCTGCACACACAGGCCCTCGCAACACTTTGCGTCACTGTTATTTAAAATGCAGGGCGAGACAGCTCCCCGTCGCTGATAACGGTCGGGGATGAAAATGTTCTCTTTAAAGCAATTTCCACGATTATCCATCTACACCAATGTAATGTGCTCGGTTGTTTAAAACAGCTATTTTTATAGACAGTTAAATGTAACGTTACAGTTCCCATCATTTTCTTTTCACGGGGAAGGCATTCTATGAATCTAAATCTGAAAATGGAAATCGGGAGAAAACAAATGTAGTATTTTTTTACATGAAAAAATGGTGGAAGAACAAGTCAGGTACAGACATTAAACGGGGCCGAGTGACTGTTTATGCAAATCAACCCACGATTTGATGGCTTTGCTTGGTCGGTGGAGTTAAAACATTAACCCGGACTGGTTTACAGCAATCTTTCTGTTGACTGACTTTCACTTATTCACTGAGACTCAGCCCACTGAAGGGTGATGTCATTCAGAAGACCTTGAACCTGACCCTCACCCCGGTACTCCCCATTCTCCCGGGGTTCCAGTCGCATCTCGTGCTTCTCTAGTGCAGCTCTCGCACCGAGTGTTGACGCTCGCTGAGTCCCAGCTGCGTGACAGGCACCGCTCTTGCCCTGTGTCACCTCATGTAATACCCGTGGAAGGTAGGTTGAAGTTATCGCTGCAACTGAAATTGTTTCTATCATCTGGTGAGTGACTAGCGACCAGTGAGGCACATGCCCTTATTTTCAAAATTTGAAGAGGGGGGAAATGAAGCAAGAAAAAATTGAAATTTGCCCACGATTCCGTAGCTAGGACCCCCCCCCCACCCCCAACATGGGATTGGGGTAGCAGGGAGCTCCAGCGTGGGCTGCGTCCTGAGGGCTCTGAAGGCTGCTGTTAGGTTTTAAAATGTCTAATGTGCAGAGTTATGTGCTTAGAATGGTTACATGTACCTGATGAGCTGAAACTTGACCCTTCCGTTATAAATGCCTTTTGCCCTATGACCTTTGAGATAGTGCTGTCCTAGTATCTTCTTAAAATTTTCAACTGTTCTTTTTCCTTATGTTTTAAGTGTGAATCTAATCTTGTAATTCCCAATTCGCTGACTTGTTTTTTTTAAACTATGGCTTTTAAATGGCATGTTCCGTCTATTTGTTTTAATCACCATTTAAACGGGTTCATTCCTATCATTTTCTGTTTGTCTCCTATTTTCCTCCCTTATCGTCTTTTTAAAAACCGTTGGCGGGTTCCTTCCTTATTCTATTGTGTCTCCTCCTGAGGATATTATGGAAGGTGTGTACCCTATTTTTGTTTGGTGCTGGTTACTCCATTAAATCCGAAGCTCAAGGGCTATATTGGTTCCTCGGAAGGCACGCACTCAGAACTGCTTCCAGCACAGGAAGTGCTTCCGCGGTGCGCCGCTGCTGGGTGTCGAGGACTATTCTGATTATTTAATTTAGTCCCCACACAATCCTGTGAGGTAAATACGGTTATTTTCATTTCATAGAGGAGGAAAACAGGTCCACGGCGATTCACAAACAAATGCAGGAATAAAGCAGCAATATCCTGAACGTTCACACAATTTACGCAGAAGGCGGCGACTAACACTATAGAAAATTAGGGCTTGACCCGTTTCCTGCAACAGGATCATATCAGAGGAGAGTTGTTGTACCTTTGATCAATGCATTTTAAAGACTTTACAACTGAGTTTGAGAGAGAGAGAGAAAGGGAGAGGGAGGAGAGAAACACTGATGAGGGAAAGAAACACCGATGAGAGAGAGAAACACTCATCAGCTGCCTCCTGCGCGCCCCCACTGGGGATCGAGCCTGCAGCCCCAGCATGTGCCCTGATCAGGAATCGAACTGGTGACCTTTTGTTGCACAGGACAATGCCCAACCAACTGAGCCACATTGGCCGGATCTGATTGACACATTTTAAAACATACTTTGAAATCCTTTTTATAAAAAAAAAAAAAAAAATCAGAATTGTAAGCATCTGGTAATTGTCTTATAAATATTTCAACCACTTCAAAGTACTCATCAAAACTTTGTATGACTTCCCACTTTGATTAGACACTTGCTGGTGTAGGAGAACAGGCTTCTGGGAGTTTCACGCTGGGAAGCCAAGAGCGGCTGAGACCTTGCTCACCCTCCAAGTCCCACTGCGATGACTGTTCTTTAAAGCAATGACTGGTTAAACACCACTCGTGATTATCTGGTTTAACTGACTTTAAACAACCAGCCTCTTAAAGGTTACCCCAATCAAAATCTCAAAAAGCTGCTCACATCAACAGTGAAAACTTGACGCTCCGGTGGCATTTGGGTCTTAGAAGAGCTCAGGATCAAACCCATGGACGCTCAAGGTTCGAAAAGGGACGTAATGGATGAAGTCACAGAAGATCATCTTTTAATTTTTTAAAAATAAGACAGAAAGCACAGCTATGCAAATTGCCCAGCACATTCTACGGGCGAAAATGCCAAGGACAGATTTTAAAAGGTAAAAAAGGAAAGAAGACATAACCCCATCGCTCCCCACACAGAATAGCGCGCCAGCAGGAAACACCCGTCCAGGAAAGAGGAAGGCACCCCATGAGCCCCCGTGATTCCAGCGGCTGCTCACAGGCAGGAAGCACAACCGGGCTCCCCGAGAAAAACAAATGTGTGTGAATGAGAACAGCTTCCAGACACATTAGAGACCATGACGGTTAGCAAAGGTGAAATATACGCCAACAACGGACAGACAGCGGCATGAGGTGAGTAAACACTTTTTAAAAATAATCCCCACCCGAGGATGTTTTCCCATTGATGTTTAGAGATAGTAGAAAAGGGAGAGTGACAGACAGAGGGAGAAATATGGGTAAAAGAATATGGATTCATTGCCTCCCACACACACCCCGATCAGGGCTGGGGATCCAGCCTGCAACCCAGGTGCGTGCCCTTGACTGTACCTCGGGGCTGCAGGCTCCTTCCAGGCCTGGGCCCTGGTCACAGCGTGTGCAGGAGGCAACCGATCAATGTCTCTCTCTCAGGTGGATGTTTCTCTCTGTCTTTCCTTCTCTCTAAAAATCAATGGAAAACTATCCTCAGGTGAGGGTTAAGGAAAAGGGAAAGGGATATTTCATTAAACATGAAGACATCTACTAGTGCATCCTTCCTCGGATCATGTCTGTGGATGGGGCTCAGCTAAAGAAATGCCATCCCACCTCCGAGAGGACACAGAACCCAGTGTTCTCTACTTGGTTATGATCTGAACAAAATGGCCAACTCCCTCCCCGGGTCTGTGTGCTGAGAAGGGGAGGAGATTCGCCACAGAAGACAAGGAGGTGAGAAATAATGTTTTAAGAGACTTCTATACAGCTTACATTCTAAATATCTCATATACTAAAGCTCAAAACAAGCTCTTAATCACCCGCGCGCACGTCCCCTTGTAAGCAAGGCGGGTGCTGCGAGAATCCTAAATCACGGGTGCTTCTCCCCCAGTCCGAGCGGCCGCGCCGTCTGCATTAATTAAACGTGTGCAGGGCTTCTGAGTGGACCATCAAGTCTGCGCCCTGATTTAAATCCGCAGTAAAACATTTCTCCATTAAGTCCTGTGCCTTTGTGTCGTATTTCATACACTAGTTGTCTCTTAATTAAATCCATGATGGTCCACCAACACAGACTATTAAAATAACTATACTTTGCTCCTGACATATTTATGAGATGGAGTCAGAAGACTATAGACTGGTGCTTGAAGGACTCACTAGACATGCTAATGAGGTTATGATGAAGGCATGAATCGAGTACGATTCCTCTGGTTTCTCTCCTTTCTGGAGATTTATTTTTGTAACCGGTTCACTTCTATTACAGATTCTGACTTTTTCCGAAACCCCGGACCCTCTGAAAAGCTCTTTCATGACAGAATAACTGCAAATTAATAGTCAATGGAGACCTTGCAAAGGTCCCCATTTGCATCATATGACGCCAATATACCAAGTCTCCTCCGAGTGTTGCCCTGCTCACGGCTGCGAGGACACCCGTGGACTTCGACAGATGTTGGCCAAGGCTTAGGTGTGCGGAGAGAAGCGAAGTACAAGGGCTGAGGGGGCCAAACAGCCGAGGGAAAGCAGGTGCCCTGTAGACGGGGCGAAGGCAAGTCCTTGAACGTCTGGAGGTGACGGAATTTCCAACCTGCCCGCCACCCAGGAGGATGCCGCCTGTAGGGTGAGAGGTGTTGGCTTATTTTGTTTGCCTTCGGCAGCTGGATGTGCACTTTGGTGTTTATGTCATTTTTCTTAGACACATTTTTGAGCATTTCTTTGCCATGGAGGAGGGGAAGAGGGCCTTTAGCGAGGAGATGTGCTTAAAGGATCAGGAAGTTTCAAATGCCTGGGAGCTGTGTCCATGCAGAGCGGAGAGGATGGAATTAGCTAACACAGATGCAGAGAGGGGCTCGGGCACTTAACTCTATTTTAGCTGCTTCTTCCTAATGTCAGTAGATGCTCTGCGGCTTTATGTTTGTACATTTTATTTATTACTTATTGACCTTGAGAGAGAGAGAGAGAGAGAGAGAGAGCAGGAAAGAGAGAGAAGCATCGATTTGTTGTTCCACTTAGTTATGTACTCACTCACTGCTTGGTTCCTGTAGGTGCCCTGGCCTGGGACCAAACCCGCAACCTTGATGTATCGGGATGACGCTCTAACCAACTGACTACACGGCCAGGGTCGCACTCCTGCCGCTGCAAATAAAAACACCTCGCAATATTGTGTGTGGTTTTTCTCAGCAGAAGTTTTAAAAGTCCTGGAAAGTGAGAGACGAACTTATAATCTAGTTTGTCTTTTGTTTTCCAGCTGAACAGCAGCTTTATTAGTGATGCCGGAGTCCTGACAGGTCGCGCTGCGTGGAACGCTCCCCAGCGCCCAGGGAATGTGGGCCGGGTCGAGGCTGCGAGCAAGGACAGCGGGATTTATAGATAAAGCTCTGCTGTATATTCAGGAAGGCAGGTTAACACTGCGAGACAAACACTGCACACAGCACCAGCTCTCAACGGGAAGTGGGTTTTGGGCCAAGGGGGTAACTTCTAAGTGATGGGGTGCTGGGGTGCTGAGCCCAGCACAGGGAGGAGGCATCTAGGGCTGAGGGTCCACCTGGCCCTGCTGCTTCGCCTTCATCTGCAGGTTCCGCCCTTTGCCTTCCTCAAGGAGCTTCTTCTCGTCCTCGGTCTCGGGCACGAGCTGGGGCACTGGCAGTGACCTGCCCTCGGGGCTCAGGGACGTAGGTGAAGAAGGCACTGGCCGCCCGGGAGCGCTGCTGCGTGTCGTCCACCACGGGGTCGGCGTCCACCAGGACCTCGATCTCCATGGACTTACTGCTCGTGAAGGTCACGCGCCCCGAGATGGTGACGACATGTGTGTCGCAGCCTTTTCCGACCTTGTCGTGAAAGTTGATGGCGTCCACAGAAGCTGTGACGTTGCTGGTCTTGCAGTGCCGAGCGGCCACGATGCCGGCCACCTCGTCCATGAGCTTCATGGGGACGCCGCGGTGCACGAAGCCGTGCAGTGTGCAGTCCGAAGGCCCCACCCGGCGGATCAAGCTGGACTGACCATAGCTGACTGTTTGGCTCTGGGTTCAGGCCGGGCTGAATGACGTCCCCGTTCTACCACTTGCTCTCCATGCGGTCCGGTGTCTGGGCCTCTTGGTGCCTGCGGCCCTCCTCCTCCTCCTGATCCTGCCAGGAATACACAACCGGAGGCACCTCCAGGACCTTGTCCACATTCTTCAGCGACAGGGGCACGTACCTCAGGGTGGCCTTATCTATTGGTCAGCTTTCTGGCCTGTGAGGTGTTTGCAGACATCACATGGACCCGCACCTCCACGCAGTGCTGGGAGGGGTAGGTGATCTCCGCGCGGACATCGTGGCCACCTCACCGATGCACACGGGCGACAGGAAGTCGGTGCGCTCGACCGGGGCCTGGGCGGCCACACGGTGTTCCCCGTTCTGGCTGTTGCTACAATCTAGTTTTTTTTTATGGCCTTGGTCTGTGACGAACAATGCAAATACGAAATAAATTCTAATGTCTTGTCAAGACCAAGCAGCTACAGTCAGGCAGCTCCGCTAAACACATGGCATCTAATAAAATCACCCTCACGTACTCCTGACACGAGTAGTAATTAAAATAGCTTGTTTCCCCAAAATGGGCCCTATACATGAATACTCATTGGCAATTATTTCTTAGTTCTTCAAACCAAAGGGAACATAATTTGATTCGCACTCAATTTTCTCGCAAACGCTGTCCATGTTGGGTTTCGCATGCAGCTTGCGACTGCTGGTTTGCCACCCCGGGCCTCGCGGTGAAGCGGGGTTCAGCGCGCTGCTTGAGAGACGCTGGTCTTCGCCTAATGAACTGGGAGTCATGGACACCCCAAGTTCCCGTTTTCGGTCCAAGTGGTTCTGACTCTTCCTAGAGCCGGTGAGGCCCGACCCACTTGGTCTGTTCGCCTGATTGTAAAAATCGTGGCGAGTCGGCGAACGCAGGGCCCCCGGGCGGCTTTGCGTGGCTTGGGCGTGCCCGAGGCCGCTTTCCCACTCGACTCCACTCTCTTTTCCCTGCGTGTTCTAGTCCACGCCTTGTCACGGAGCACCCGGGCTCTCCACATCTGCGGGAGAACGCGAGCTGGCTCACGGCAATTTCAAAGGCCCACCTCCTGGCGGGCTCCCGTGGAGGCTTCTCGAATCTACTGAGACTTCCCTGTCCCGTGGGGAAGGAGGAGCTGATGGACACACTGACACACACTCATGACGAAGGGACGCGCCGCGTGAGTCCTGGGTTACCATTCAGAACCTGACCGCGCAGCTCTGCACCTTGCCATCCCTCAGGGCTGCCCGTCGCCTTCAGAGTGAAGTTCAGACCTGAGCATATGCGCTCCTCCAGGGCCTGCCTCTGGCTGATCAGCCTCCTGCATGAAGACCCCCACGCAGGCGCCCTCCCTAGGGTTTCCTGAAACACGCCAGGTCCTGGCACGCCTCTCCCTCCTGCGAACACTGCTTCTTCCCCTGCCCGGAGCTCTCCACCCCCTGGCACCGTCCGCCACGGCAGGGCCAGCGTCGCTGTCTTCGGAAGCATTTCCCACGTCTCTGCAGGCCCTTAGGGCCTCTTCTCTGTGGCTTTCCCATTCGGCTCTTCCCTGCCTCTTTTCCATCCCCCGGAGCACGCTACCGTAATTGAAGATCTGGAACCTTCCCTTGATAGGAGCACCGTGACGGTAGAGACCTACAGTTCTTCATTTCTGTCCTCCCAGTGTCTGGAGCGGGGTCTGACCCTGGTGGGCATGCAGTGCTTTCAAATGAAGGAATAGAAATAAGCATGTGTTCAATTGACAATCAAACTTACGCTTCTCGGCACTGTACCTTCCTTTCCATCTCTGTGCGGACAGCCACCACCGTTCCCATTACTTAGGCTTCTACCATCATTTCTCTCCCAGGCACATGAGCACGCCTTCGTAGGAATAAAATAACGCCCAGCAACTCTTGAATTGCTCTCATTTCCATCTCCAGTTCCCAGGGGCCCACAGCAAAGACCAGGCCTGTGCGGTACCAAGTGCCCACGTTGGTTATCAACGTAATAACCAACCCCAGGAGTTTAATTCCTGCAGCAGGCGGCCACGCCGCGCTGTCCGCCACTGGACGCCATACGTGTCTTTCTTTCAGAAACGTGAAGTATGTGGAAATTGTGTGCATATCCCAGATGGAGTTTACGCTTTGGCATGTTTACAGAGATCAGATTGATGAAAGGGATGTTGAATTTCCACTTCACTTTCTGTGTATTCCTCGTCTGAGTGGTGAGAGCCTTTTCCCTGAAATATCGCCCTTGGGAAGAAGGTCTAAAATATGCCTCAGATGAAAGGAGCATTGCTACTATACAAGGAAAAGAAAACGTTTTTGTTTTTTTTTTTCTCTCTCAAAGAAAAAAGTTAAAAAAGAAAAACCAAGAAAACAGCTGGATTTTAAACAAACCGACTGGGTTTAGTCCAAATTATCATGTTATAAGTCATAAAGCCACAAATAACATGAAAGCATTCTGCTTAGTGAATCAGATGAACTGTGATAAAAATTTTACATATGCATTATTATGTTTTTGAAAAAGGAGTAAAATTTTAGTCTGGTTTCTAAGTCTATTAATTTATAGAATTAGAAAATTTTGCTAATGGGAATATAGCAGACCTACATAGAGTTCCTCCTGTTAGTAGCTTTGAAGGCATAATGCTTTTGCAAATGGTCACATAAAATTTCAATGTATAATAATATTTTGAGATCACTGGCTAATGTTGCTGAACTATTCCAATGTGGTGCTGTGTAATGATTCATTTTCCCACTCAGAATGACACATACTCAGAATAATGAAGCACCGGGAAATGTCAAAATGTAAACCACTATATAATTCTGTGTGTGAGAAATAACATATCAGAGATCAGTGGAAAAAACAAACAAACAAACAACCACAACAATGAAACATTCCTTTCTGCTTAGGAAAAAAAAATGCTTCTGACCAGTGAGCACAGACACAGGAGCGCGCATCTTGGGTGTGTGCAGAAGCAAGAGCCAACCCCAGCATCAAGAAAAAGTGAAATAGAAACATATCGTGCAGAGTAGGTTTTTAGCCTTTTCAAGGTATCTATTTTCTAGCAGCTTCTTGGACATAGATTCATTTCATTTCTTTTTAAAAACGTGTTTTAATTTATTTCTGTTTTAGAAAGAGAGGAGGGGGAGGGGATAGAGAGATAGAGACAGCGATCGGCTGACTCCTGCACACCCCCTACTGGGGATTGAGCCCACAACCTGGGCGTGTGCCCTGACTGGGAACCGAACCTTGACCTCCTGGTTCATAGGTTGATGCTCAATCACGGAGCCACACAGGCTGGGCCATTTCTTTTCTTTGATGACTGTGGTGATACATCTTGCAATGAGAATGGACGGCAGACTCAGAACACATAGTGGTTCCTCCCCACACAGGAGGCAAGGAGGCCAACCGGACGAGGGTCTCTTCTGCTGCCTGGGAAAGTTCTTCCTCCTTGCAGTAGTCCTTCGCCACGAAGACCAAGCAGCCAGGTGTCCTCTCCTCTCTGCACTGGACAACAGCCCACACTCTCTAGACTCGTGGTCACCCCAAGGACCGACAGAGGGCTTCCCACCCAATGGCTCACCATCGCTGGAGACTGGAGGGCATCCATAGTCAAGGTCAAAGGCATTGACAACCCATCACCAAATTTCAAGAGCATTTTGCTACAGAACTTTTCTAAATTCATCCCGCAGCTCACACACAGAAAATTAGGGAGAGAAGAACGCTTGGTACTTGGGGGCGGGGGCAGGGAGAAGACAGGGTTATGGCCTGGAATCTGCTGGGAGCAATGCTGTTGATGAGAAGAAATTCACCATGCGATCTTCACTATTAAATGAGATAAAGTGTAGTAATGTTCTCTCTACACGGTTAAGGTGCTTCTTCTCCTATTAAAATGGTGCCATTTAGATCACCTCCCTTAATTTCTGCGTCTTACTGTTCCATCAGGTCCCTGTACCATTCTTAGCTTAGCTTCTCCAGGAATGCCCATGAGGACAGACATTTTCCTTTGTCTTTCTTTCACTCGCCCACAGAGCCCGGAGAATTTCTGTTCCTCCAGCGCGTCTTAGAGAATGGCAGGTAGTTCAGGGAGGATGGTGGGCATTCCCCTGACACTGGGCAGCCATCTGACCCACGCCACACACAGACCCCCTAACCTTCTTCTCTGGTTAACCTGGACAGAATGGCATTCAACAAATCCATCAGAAACAAGCACGTTTTTCCATGCAAAGCATGAGTCTTTACTGTTCCAACAGAGATTAGAGTCGGGTAGCACCGCACCCACGATGCAGGCACGCACTGACGTCGCAGACATTTCTACATCAGTTATTGTTATCCTGTTGGTGTTGCCAACGTTATCTGAAGGCACCCCACGCCGAGACTCCGTAGGAATGAGCTGGGGGTTTGTGCTGGATACAGTCCCTGCTCGATGCTGATGGTGGAAAGAGTCCACCTGCTCCCAGTTCTGCGTCTGCGCTCCGGCTTTCCGGGAGGGTCGTCTTCAGCAGCAAGAGCACGAGGCGTTGCCTCTGCGGTAACGACAGTGTCTTGTCAAAGAGGGAAACGGGCTCCTTGCACGGTGGTTGGACGTAATGGCCGTGAGGCACGGATCCGCAGAGAGATCTACAGAGCTCAGAGAATGCAGCGCCGGCCTCGGCCTTGACCCCGTTCTACAACAGGGTCTACACGTGGCGCCCTGAAGGATGTCTGACTGCAGGAACCACCGCGTGACTGCTGGGATTCATTCTGCTCACCGGCTGACGTGCTTATCATAAAACCACAAACCTGCCATCCTGATCTTGACTGTTCCCCGCTTTACCAGAGTCAGAAAATAGACGCGCGCAGCCAGGTCAGCTGAGTGCTTTTCAGAACTGCGTTGGCTAGACAGCAAATCAAATATTCCCCTCCTGTCTCCCCTCCCTTTCCGCTCTTCCGTTAAAACAAACACACAAAAATCAAACAAAACATCGGATCAGAGGGCTTTGTGGTCGCGCGGCCAGTGCGCCGGGACTCGGCTGGAACGGGTGTGCAGATCAGAGCCACCAGGAGCCGCGCAGCCACAGGGAACTCCGGGTCCCACACGCCTGGCAGAAGCCGGGTCCCCGAGAGGCGGAGCTCAGGACAGTGGGACCCTCAGTGTCGGTGCCGCTCCACTGGCGTTTACGGCTGCTAAGGGGCCATCGGAGAGCGGCAGGACGAGAAGCTGGAAGTGTTTTTCAACTCGTCTACTAGGCTGTTCAACTCCTAGTAGAACGGTCTCCACCCTTTGCTTCCGGTATCTGGCTTCCCCGTGTCTTTAAAAATACATATATTTTCATTGATTTCAGAGAGACAAAGGGAGAGAGAAACATCAATCAGCTGCTTCTTGCAGGCCCCCTACTGGGGATCCAGCCTGCAACCCAGGTACGTGCCCTGACCTGGATGGAACCAACAACCTTTCAGGGCAGGGAAATGCCAAACCAATGGAGCCAGGAGCCGCCAGCCAGGGCTCGCTGGGGAGCCTTCAGGGCAGGGCGGGGAGGGCAGCGCGTTGTTCAGCGGTTACGTGTAGAATGAGCTGGTGGAGAACCCGGCCCCCCAGGGGGTGCAGGGCCAGTTGCAGGCCCTCAGCCGGCGTGAGCACAGCCGATGGGTCTCCCTGAATATGTTTAGCAACTTGGAGCTTTGTGCTCTCAGACCTGAGGCTCCATTGTGTGTCCAAGGAACAACGGATTTTAAACCAATACGCCTGGGATGGTGTCCTGGCTGAGCGGTCAAATACGTACCCCAGAAAGGCCAGCACGTGGCTGTCTTGTCTTTTTCATCTATGAAATGCGGACAACATCAGCCTCCCGGGGTTGTGGCGATGGCGGGCTGAGACCTCTGTGTGACGTCGCCATGGAAAGCACCAGAAGTGTAAGCCCATTCGTGTTATCGGCTTAGTTCACAAATAACAGGTGCTGCGCTGATGATTTGCTTGTCGGTTTCGTCTACGTTTTTACACGCGTAAATATATGGACAAAAAATAAAAAAAGAAAAAAAGAAAGGAAAGGAAAAACTACTTAAAAGTACCCAGGCCAAATATTTCCAGTATTCTTTGCTTTGCTCCTAAATATTTAATAGATTATTAGTAGATGCAAACACAGAAGGCACTACCTCACATTTGCATGTTAATGAACAGCCATGAATTATGCACTGCTGGCTGTGTGGGGTAATGGAAACAGCATTCATTTTCCATAGCTGTAAAAACTTAGATCGTCTCCCCCGCGACAAGCGAGTCCCTCCGTCCCAGAGCCAGCAAGGCCTGCGGGCTCCTTAGGACCATCCCCAGCGACAGCAGACGGATTTGTCTGTGCCACGGTGCCACACGCTGGGGTGAATGTTCACGTCAAACAAAAACAGTTTTAATCATGTCATGACTCATGCGTCTTTGGTCACCACTGCAAAAAAGGGAGGGGGAGGTGTAATCGGAACGTTGCATTTCCAAAAAAGATTTTTATTGACGGAGAGGAAGGGAGAGGGGTAGAGAGTCAGAGACATGGATGAGAGAGAAACATCGACCAGCTGCCTCCTGCATGACCCCTACTGGGGATCAAACCTGCAACCGAGGTACATGCCCTTGACCGGAATCGAACTCAGGCCCCTTCCGTCCGAGGGCCCACGCTCTATCCACCGAGCCACACCGGCCAGGGCAGGGATGTTGCACTTCAATAAACGCCGTGGCCCTGCGCCAGCAGGAAGTGGTGCCGCCCGCGAGCACAGCCTGACGGTGCTGCCCCGTCCGGAGCCGCCCCGAGGAGGAGGAGCAGCGGGCTGTGCTCACACAGTGCGGCTGGCTGCAGCACCACGAGGGATCCACACCCTCCCGTGATTTCCCGACCTCGTGCCAACACTCCCACTTACAGTAATAATTAGAATTAGCGCTTCCAGCTCACGCCTCCACCCCTAACCAGCAGCACGACATGGAAATTTCCCCGGCCCTGAAGGAGGCAGCTCCGTCTCCTGACTCGCTCCCAGCGGCCGGGTAGCTGCGCGCGCTGCTGGGCTGCAGGTGCCCGCACCTTTGAGGGGGGCCGGTGTTCTCCCCGCCCCTCGTTACATTCTAAGACGCTCGTTTTACCTTCCCGGTCAGAGCAGCTCCGGGAAGCTGTCTCCCAGGGCATTTTTCGTCTGGTAACGTGAGCGACTGTAAATACATCGCATGTTTCATCACAGTCCGGCCGGCGTGGCTCAGGGGTTGAGTGTCGACCTATGACCCAGGAGGTCACGGTTAGGTTCCCAGGCAGGGCACAGACCTGGGTAGCGGGCTTGATCCCCAGTGGGGGTGCGGGGGGCGGGGGGCCATGCAGGAGGCGGCCCATCAATGCTTCTCTCTCATCATTGATGTTTCTGTCTCTTTCTCCCTCTCCCTTCCTCTCTGAAATCAATCAAATAAAAACGTTTGCTCACAAGTGCTGGAATTGGGCACAGCGTGAATGATGAGCCGGCCGGTCACTGAGCGATGGGTCTGAGGACAGTGGGGAGGGTGCGGGTGTGGATGGGAGGGTCCGTGGGCTTGGCCCGTGGGCAGTGCCCACCAGGCTCCCGGCTGCGCTCGGCCCGGCCCCCACAGAGGGAGCGGCGAGAAGCGGGTCAGGTCACAGCTCTGCGTCGGGGACCATGGTGGCACCTCGGCGATTACGCTCACGGGGGACCGACACGCCCAGGAGCTTCCCCTGAGCGGGCAGGACCTGGTGGGAAGTCAGATGGGAATCATGGGGCGTAAAAACAAGCACATTTACCAGGAGAAGCGCACCGGCCACGCCCAGCACGACGCCTGCCAGTTCCTGGTGGGAGAGCTGAGGCTGGGGCCCGAGCTCAGGAGGCCCCACGCGGCCTCCACCTGCAGACGGCGCGGTGGGCGAGGCCGGGCCTGCACCCGAGGGCCCTTCCTTCTCCTCCTGGGGAGTGAGCCCGCTGCTCCCGTCCCCTCCCTGGTCTGTTGTCAGGAGCCAGTGAGTGGGGCTGGGCCGTGGGAAGTCCATGTGGCTGCATGGCGGGGTTTTGGGAGCTCTTGGTGAGGGCCCTGCGGCCAGGCCATCGCTTCTCTGCTGGGCTGTCCAGAGCGGCCGGCACGGCCTCCCACAGCACTGGTCCCCCCGTTCCCTGCATGGCCCCCGAGTATCCCCACAACCTGGGCTCTGCCACCCGCTCCGGCCACAGTCACAGGGCCTGGGAACAGCCTGGGGTCCCGTCCAGTTCCAGGCCTCTGAGGGCGGGACCCCAAGTGAGGACTGTCCTCCCAGATCCCCGTGCTCCGGTCACCTTTCACCTCTGTCATGCCTTTTATTTTCTTTCTTTTTTTAAAAAAATGTAATTGTATTGATTTCAGAGAGAGAGAGAGAGAGAGAGAGAGAGAGAGAGAGAGAGAGAGAGAGATGAGAGAGAATCACTGAGCAGCTGCCTCTTGCACACCCCCCAATGGGGATTGAGCCCACAACTGGGCACCTGCCCTGAGTGGGAATCGAACCTGTGACCCTTCAGTCTTCAGGCTGACGCTCTATCCACAGAACCACACCAGCCAGGGCTGATCACACGGAAATCTTTAGGACTGGTCACTTCAGAGAGGCCTGGGAATTCGAGATGAAGCAATTTGAAGGTCTCGCTGCAGGAGGCGGAGCTTACGCTCAGGTGCGCGCAGGCAGGACTTGGGTTCCCTCGTGCCCCTCACTGCCTGGCACAGGGCAATGCCCCGCAGACAGGGGTGTGCACCCTTCTTCATCTCGCCACCTCTCCTCCCTGGCATCTCCTGCCCCAGGGTCCACGCCTGGACTGAGCAATTGGAGAAATGAATGCGCAGGGTCAGGCTCCGTTCTCCCAGGAGGGCCTGTATCTCCTCAGAGGCCCTCTACACGCAAGCCCTCTGACCCGGACCTGCCCGCCTGGGGGGCCGGCATCCCTCTCAGGAGCAGGGAGCACAGGCTGCGTCTTAGCCCCGCGGAGCCTCGCGACAGCTTGGTGCAGTATGTGCTGCGGCTACGCCCATGTTTCCAAATGGGGAAACTGAGGCACGCCGGAGTCCGATCCCTCGCCCACGGTCACTCAGCGAGCAGTGGCAGGGCTGAGAGCGTGCTTCTCCCTGCTCACCCTCCGGCCCCGGGACAGAGGCCAGGGCGGGTTTCCTGGGGCCGCGTGCGAAGCTCACCTCTCAGGACAGCTCGTTCCTGAGAACATCTGGCGCACGCACGAGGAGCCCTGAAATAAACCACTTCCCGTTCCTGGCGATGTTCGGTCGTGCTTGCGTCTTGCGATTATGTTTAATATTAGAATTATTAAGAAAAAAAAAATTAAGAGCCGTCTTGGGCGCATCCTCTGTTTCTCATTTGATGCAGATGAGCCATCGGGCGACCGTCCCGTCCATCCCGCTCCTGCGCCCACCCCGTCCCTTTCTCCAGCTCCTCTCGGTGTCACAGAGAAAGGGGAACTGGAAGCTGCGCCGTAAGAAATCATGCGGAGAATCCACTGGCACTTTCCGTGTCCATGTCGCGGGTCTCTTGTTTTGTTTTGTTCTTCTGTTGCCTTTGTGGAGATCTCAAGTCGCACAGACTGTAGGGAGGCGCACGGTTCCGCTAAGCCGCCGTCGCCTCCACTCGCGAGGGTTTTGAAAGGAAGAAGCCGTCGTGCTAAGTGCAGGCCCCTAACGAGCGCTGCTTCATTAAGATGAGAAGTTGCTCCGGAGGAGGAGAAGCCCCCGACAGGCAGCCAGAGATGTGCGGGCCAGGCGTCTTGGTAATTAACCACCGACTTTCCAGATGAGAAGGCAGAGAGCGAGTCTGTCTCGGAGAAACGGCCTCTGGAGAGGCAGGCGGTGCAGGGAGAAAAGGGGGTTTGAGTTTGACAGGGCAACCTCCCAGCAGCCCCGTTGCCTTCTCTGGTTCAAGGAGTCCTACGCAGCCCTGTCAATCATAGGCTCCCATCTGCTTATCACCCACCAGGCCAGCGCCCAGCACCCCCTGCTGCACATGGGCTCCGGCAAGAATACGTGGGACTCTGGTGGGGAGGAGTGAGGCCGCACGCTCGGGGCCCGGCTACTCGGGGTCTCAGCCTGCAACACAGCTCTGAGCTCGCTGGGACCGCGGGCGGCAGTGACAGCAAAGGTCTAGCATGGAGTCCCTGTGGGCGACCCACGCATCCCGTGCACGCGAACACAGAAAGTATTTGGCCGCCTTGGAGTAGCATTAGGTTGAAGCCTTTTTTCTTTTTTTCTAAAATATATTTTTGTTGATGTCAGAGAGGAAGAAAGAGGGAGAGAGAGAGGGAAACATCAATGATGAGAGAGTCATGGATCGGCTGCCTCCTGCCCGCCTCCTACTGGGGACAGAGACTGCACCCCTAGGTATGTGCCCTTGACCGGAATTGAACAGGGAATCCTTCAGCCCGCTGGTCGACGCTCTATCCACTGAGCCAAACCAGCCAGGGCTTAGAGCCATTTTTTTTTTTTTTTTTTAGTTATTATTGATTTTTAGAGAGAGAGGAAAGGAGAGGGAGAGAAACATCAACGATGAGAGAGAATCATGGATCGGCTGCCTCCTGCACGCTCCCCACTGGGGTTTGTGCCTTGACCTGGAATGGAACCAGTGACTTCTTGGTGCGTGAGTTGAGGCTCAACCACTGAACCACACAGGCCGGCCCCCATTTTTTTTTTCCCTATTAGCCATCAGAGTTTGGGAAGCTGTATCCAAAGAGTGATTGCATACACAGTATACCCACAGCATGAGCAGCTGCACCAGAATGCTCCCTTGTATTTCTTGAGTTCCCTGTATTTCTAACTCCCTCCGATGCTGATTTGTACTAAGGTTCAGGATCTGACTTGATTTTGTGACCCAGATAGCACCACAGAAGCCTCTTTTGTTAAACCGGTTTCCTATGGCTCCGAATTTCATGCTCAACGGAAAACACACGAAAAAACACAAGCTCTCGTACTCCCCGCAGCCTGAAGGCTGAGGAGCTGAAGGCTGAGGATCTGGCGTGCAGATGCCTATCTCGGTAAGACGCCACGCGCCCCCCTCACCCGCTCGGAGCCCCCTCACCCGCTCGGAGCCCTCTATTCCCAGCCCGGCCCTGTGGGGAGGAAGTCATGGCCGCTCCATTTTGTCTGAGTTGGGTGTGAAAATTGCAAAGAAAACCCAGAATGCATCTTTTTGTTAGAAGTCAACACATTAACAATGGTGGTTTGGTCGCTGAGGCAACTTTATGATTATTATTTGCTAGAGGCCTGGTGCACGAAATTTGTGCACAGGTAGGGTCCGTAAGCCTGGCTGGCGATCAGGGCAGATCTGTGAGGCAACTGGCAGGGTGATCGAGGGGCCCCTGCTGGCACCCACTTTGGGACCTAACTTGCTGGCCCCACCCCCTGCTGCCACCACCAGTCAGGGCCTGCAAGTCAGGGGCAGCTCCACATTGAGCATCTGCCCCCTGGTGGTCAGTGCGCATCATAGCGACCAGTCGTTGGTCATTCTGCTGTTTGGTCAATTTGCATATTAGGCCTTTATTATATAGGATTTTTTGCTCTTTTGGAAAAAAAATCTCATCTCTAGCTCATCTAGTGGCATTCGAGCTCATTATTCCATACATTGGAAGTCAACTGGTAATTCACACGCATAAAATTAGCAAGTTCATATTTAACGTACTGATGACAAACTATAGGACTCAGCAGTATTTGCGTGGATAACCTTACAGAGGTCCTCAGACTTTTTAAACAGGGGGCCAGTTCACTGTCCCTCAGACCGTTGGAGGGCCAGACTATAGTTTAAAAAAAAAACTGTGAACAAATTCCTATGCACACTGCACATATCTTACTTTGAAGTAAAAAAACAAGGCGGTAAAAACACCCGGCGGGCCGGATAAATGTCCTCAGCGGGCTGCATGTGGCCCGAGGGTCATAGTTTGAGGACCCCTGTGTGAGTTTAGAGCGTGTTAATTCCATCCGTGGTTTCTATAAGGTTTTCATTCCCCGCTGCTCCCCAGTTTCCTTCTCTGCCACGGAAACACCCCTGGTCTTTCCATTTGGTCTTTAGTCAGACAAGAGAGCCCTCCTTTTCCTCCTTATCTATTGGCTCTGAAATTTGAGGCTTCAGTATTTCAAGAAATTGCACCACGAACTCTCATACGGCTTTCCTATCGCCGGGAGCCTTTTGAGGGACAACACAGGGAAGACGCATGCCGCCGAATGGAGGGGTGGCCTGCAAACATGTGGGTTAAGTTCGTGGCATTCTAATGCTGTTTGCTTCTCAAATCATGACACGTGAACATTACAAAGACATTTCCCCAGATCCCCGCAGCCCCCAGTGCCAATGTGCCCACATCTCTGGGCACTGCCCCAGAGGCAGACATTGGATTCTGCAGGGGAGTGTCCTGAGGCGGCTCTGAGGGGGCGTCCAGGGGACAGAAGCTGCTCTGACTCCCTGATGCCCCACCCTACTCAGGGCGGAGAAAGAAGGGTCCCCCCCTCCCCCGGCTTAGCTCCACTATTGCCATCTCCAGGCCAGAGGACCCCACATGCAACGGGGCGATTCCAAAGCTCAGAAAACGTGGGCTAGTAGACAGAACTCCAGTTCGTATAAAACCGATGCTAACCGTTTACTTGATAGCTAATTAGACCTAGGACAAAAATAAAGGAAACACCAGACTGAGAAAACGACTGGGCGGACCAACCAACCCATCAAAACGCCTCCTTCCGAGTTCCAGAAGGTTTGGGCATGTCTGTCGCGGCTGAAGGCAGCGACATGGAACCTCCATGGAAAGTGCAAATATGCCATTTTCCCAAACTCAGTTCCACAGAAGAGAAGATGGTGGTGGGGACCGAGGAGCTACTGAAGCACCCCATCTCACCCCCCTGCTGGTGTGGACATGTGGATGCATCAGGATGGGGACGCAGGGGACTAGGGCTTGGGAAGAAGTTACAGTGTGTTTGCACTTTCGCACTGAGGAAGTGGAGAGAGGCTTGGCCATTTGGGTCGATACATCCACTTTCTAATATGTTCGGAAGCTCAGCGGGAAAGAGGCCTGCAGGTGGCTCAGTTGGTTAGAGTGTCGTCCCCTATGCCAACGTTGTGGGTTCCATCGTGGCTGGGGCACAATAAGAATCAATGAATGCATCAGTAAGTGAAACAACAAATCGATGTTTCTCTCCCCTCCTCCTCTTCCTCCTCCTCCTCCCCCCCCTTCCTCGTCCCCTTCTTTGAGGGTGGCCCTGGGTATGAGGGTACAAGGTGGCAATGCCAGGGGGTCGGCATCAGCATTGAGAGCCAGCAGCCGACCAGAATGAAACAAATACTCACAGAGTCACCCCTAGGGAGGTGCCTCTTCCTCTGACCGCCCTGAATGGGTCACATCTGCACTCTCCCATGTCTGCCCTGAGTCCGTGAGGTGAACGCTCAGGCTGCGCGACACAGTTCCTTCACAGCGAGATCAGGCAGGTCCTGACACGGACCAGTCCCTCCCGATGGCTGTACTTCCTTTTCCATGTAGGTGCGACTCATATCGAGTACAGCTGCGGAGGCCAACGTTTCTTCGCACAGTTTTATACGCGACCCAGCGCCTTTCCCAGAATGTCTACTTCATGTTGAAAGAGGCCCAGGCTTTACTTGCTGGTGTTGCGTGACATTGAGGGCAAACCCCGTTTCCCACCCTTCCTACCTGCACCGTCCACACTCCCTGGCTTGGTCGCTGTGCCGAGGGGATGTTAGGCACCATCCCCTTCCTTCCCACTGTGCACAGAAGCTCTCTCGATTGCTCACTGTCCCCTCCTCCTCTCCTCCTCCTGTGTTTGGCCTTCTCACACTTCCGTCCTGGTTCGCTTCATGAGGACAGTGACTTCGCCCCCCAAGCCTCTGTCTCCCCACTCTTGCTCCAGTTCCCAGGCCGGAGTCCGTCCCAGAGTAGGCAGTCAGGACGCGTTTCTGAATGGATGAAGGATTAAAAGCTCCGTCGGCATCAGCTGCCTGGCGCCTTCGTGGAGGTCTGCGCCAGGGAAAGCGGGAGGGCTCTGTCCGCGGAGGCGAGCGCGTCTGATGAATCCCATCCCTGGAGGAGCCCGAGGTTAGGCTGTCTCCGCGATCACTGTCCCAGGACTTCGGTCGAGGGTGCGGGCCTCACCCCTCCTGGACGCCTCATCCTGCGGCCGCCAGATGGACACAATGCCCAGCAATTTCTAAGATGTGGTGGGAGCAGAGCTGAGCCCTCCGACGTCCCTGGTCATCATGTGCAGAGAGAAACATCTAAAGGGCAGGGTCCTTTCCTCTTGAGTCCCATGGGTGACTTTCACAGTCTTCCTGAGAAGCGCAAACAGAACAGAACAAGCACCCAGTGAAGGAGGATGTCTGCGGCAGGAATTCCAGGGCAGCCAGGCGCTCAGGCTGTCATTTAAAGACTGCACCGTAAGTTCTCAGCCCAGGAGTCTGGGCATTTATTTCCCCGAAGAAACAACAACGTGTGTATGAAGTGAATTGTATAACAGCATTCCTAAAATATATATATGTGCATGTAGAAGCCTCGTGATGAGCTTTTGAAATATGTGCTTTTTAAGTTCCATATTCTAATATACTACCCAATTACTCAGTGCCGGTGAGGATCTATGACTCCATAGTATTTGTGTTTTACTGGAGCTCCTTTTTTATGCGGTGTGTGCGCTGTGTTTCCTGGAGACGCTTTGCCCCCGGGATGCGGAATGTGACACGTACAGGCTGCACCTCTCAGGGCCGGCGTCGTCCGCTGTGGTCATGGAAGCCCAGGTGTACCTGCGAGGCGCAGCACAAGGCCTTCATCACGACACTCAGGTCGTGGTCTCGTGCGCAAGGACCCGGGTTCACAGAGGAGAATGCTGCCCGTTTCAGGCTCCACCACTGGGCCCCGCGTCCTGGTGGCCCTCCCTGGGCATGTGTCCTCAGCGCGACCGCTGGAGAGCCCTGTGCGCCGTGTGCCCCCGGAGTCAGACCAGGCGAGCTCCCGAGTGGGCTGTGTGCGTGTGCCCCACAGATCTCTGCGGGAAACCAGCACCACGGGGTGTGGCCAGGACACACGGGGCCGCTGGGCTGGGAGATGGAGGACACCGGCCAGCTGTTGCAGACGTGCCGGGTCCTCCTCAGTTGTTTACACCGGGAGCAACGGGGACAGAAGGCTCCTTGTTGGGCCATGCGCGGCACCTCGAATCCAGGCACACGGGTGGCTTCGTCCTCGTGGTGGACAATTCCGTTGCAATTTTCCTGGACCATTTGCTCTTCCCTGAATATTCCTCTTTCATCTTTTTTTTTTTTTAGAGAGAAAGAGAGAGAGGAAGGGAGATGGATAGGTAGATAGAGAGAGAGAGAGAGAGAGAGAAACATTGATTGGTTGCCTCCCATATGCTCCCCGACCAGGGGTTGAACCCAGAGCCTAGGTTGCGACCTGACTGGGAACTGAACCCTGAACCTCCCAGCGCACGGGCTGCGCTCCACCAACCGCGCCCCCAGCCAGGGCCCTGCCTCTCAGGGGTGGGTTGCTGTACGTCCCCCCTTCCTGGGCTCGGCTTTCCATTCCCTCTCCTTGCCAACAGATGGGATATTTGTAGAATTAGTAGAAACTGAGGAAAATCCAGGTGTTGACCACAAACGCCCCTGTGCAATGCTGTCCGCCTTTAGCATCACAGCAGAGCAGCCTCCTTTCAGAGTTTCCCACAGCCGGTGTGTTCCTGAGAGAGAAGCCCGTGCAAAATTGCCCTGAGGTACCGTTAGGCGCCTGTGGAAGTCCTACCATCACGAGTTTCAGACAGAGCCTGGCTGTGCTCATTACCGTCTCCTCCAGAACCACGTCTGCGCTGCAGCGTCGGGAGGCAGAGGCAGCTACTGTGACCGCCGCTGTGAATATCTGGGGAGATTTCTTTCCCCTGACTGGTCCCCACAGCTCATTAATCCCCGGAAGGTAGGACGAGCAGGGAAGGGGCAGCCCCGTCGGCCGGTCTCTATTTAGTTGGTCCTATTTATGCCTCCTTTTCTCACCCCACAGATCCCGAGGACAGAGACAACTTCACTGACACACCTAGTGGGCCTCGCAGCTGTGTGACGGATGCTGTCTCAGTTACGGAGTCGCAGACGCCCTGTCTTAGCTAACGAGGCCTTTTCTTTTTCTTTCCTTAAATGAGGCAGAATAGTTCAGTGGAGCCCCTTAATCTGAGCATGAATGCTCCATTCCAATTAAGCTCGAAGAATCAAAGGAAAGAGAGTTGATTTCATTTTTCTCTGCAGTAAAAAGTAGGCAACTCGCTAAGAGATGTAGCATCTGCTAATCACACATTCTTATTTAGAACTTGGGTCAAATGTGAAAAAAATACGGCATGAAAAAAATAAAACTGACACAAAATATAGGAATGCGCCAAGCTGATGGGGCAGACAGACAATGCACACGCTGTTTACCTTAAAACGGCGAATGTGGCCCTGGCCGGGGGCTCAGGTGGTTTAGAGCATCAACCTGATACACCACGGTTGTGGGTTTGGTCCCCGGTCAGGGCACATACATGAAGCGACCCATGAATGCATCAATAAGTGGAACAAATTGAATTCTCACTCCGTCTTTCTCTCTCTCAAATCAATCAACTTTTTAAAAATTGCCAATGTTCAAAAGCCACCCCTGTCACCATGTCTTTATTGCCAACCATGTGCTCTTCGTGGCCATAGAATCCCTGAAAGCTGTGCGCCACTTCCATCATCAGCATGAATGTGTCTCTTGCCCTGTTGATAAAGACAGCAGCCATTTCTAGAAACAATGGGACCATCTGAGAATGTGGCGACACCCAGTTACCAACCGCCTGTACAGGTATTGCCGGTTCCTCCTAGTCAGTTCATTACCGCCTGGTCTAATGGATAAGGTTGTGACTCAGGTGGGCTGGGAGATGCTGGGGAAAGGAATCTACCCAGAGGTCTCAGCCGCTGTCCCCCAAAGCGTGTGCATATATTTCTGACTCACGCTATATGTTCAGAGAGAGAGAGAGAGAAACATCAATGATGAGAGAGATTCATGGACGGGCTGCCTCACACCCCACACTGGAGATGGAGCCTGCAACCCGGGCCTGTGCCCTGACAGGGAATCAAACTGTGACCTCCTGGTTCATAGGTTGTCGCTCAATGACCGAGCCACCCCAGCCTGGCCCAGCCCAAGGAGATTTAAGCCAAGAAAAATAAAGACAGTATCAAGGAGATGCCATCATCTGGGGATCTGGAAACAACAAGAAGACGTATGTTAAAAAGAAGGGACCTAGTTTTGACAATTCCATGGATGTGAGTGGAACTCAAAGAGCAGGAATGAGTGGCGGTGACCTCGCGCTGCGCTATCCTGCGATCGGGGTTCGAGGGGCAAAGAAGGGGAGGTGCTGAATGCAGGGAACACAGGAGGAAGAAGGGAGCGCTAACCTGCGTCTACAGAAACGGTGCCAAATGTTGTTCTCCATTTGACTTTTCACCACGACAACAGTGGAAAAAGCGCTCCTTTAAATGGACTGCGGAGCGCCTTCCAAGTCCCGGGCGAGCTCTGGGATTCCGCGTCCACGCGCGTCATCGCCCGGTCCATTGGGATGCATTCCGGCTCCCACATGGCAAGGACCTTGTGCACATGCACCGGCTCCCTCCCGGGACTGGGCGCAGGGTTCCCTGGGATCAGACCGTCAGCGCAATCTTTCCCCTCAACCTCCTATTCTTATTTTATCCCCATTTCCTTTCCCCCAACATTTTCCCCATCTATATATCCTGTACACCCTTCAGTTCCAGAAGCAACGCCCAGCCCCCAACAAACCAAGGTGCGTCATTCAGATTACATCTGAGGGGAACGACCTGATTCCTAGGGAGTCAAATGCTCTGGCCCTAACATTTCCCACCTCAAACCCTACTGTAAGTTTCCGGGGTTTTCCAGGGAAATGAAGCAAACAATGAACGGGGGCCCTACCCGGTTTGGCTCAGTGGATAGAGCGTCGGCCTGTGGACTGAAAGGTCCTGGGTTCGATTCTGGTCAAGGGCATGGACCTTGGTTGTGAGCACATCCCCAGTGGGAGGTGTGCAGGAGGCAGCTGATCGATGTTTCTCTCTCATCGATGCTTCTAACTATCTATCCCTCTCCCTTCCTCTCTGTAAAAAATCAATAAGATATATTAAAAAGAAAATGAACGGGGGATGCCAAGGTCTGCATGTTTCATGTTGACATCGAATGGTGTTGCCACAGTGACTGAACAATACATAAAAAAAAACCAAACAAAAAACCAAAGAAGGGCAACTTATCAACGAAGTAGGTAAATTCTTCTTTTTTCCTAGTCGTGTCCAGGCTTTCCTACTCTCAGACATTTGACTTGTATTTTAACCTTTCGTCTCATCAATTAAGCTCCATGGGAAATATTTCATTTCGTTCCCTTGTTTATTATTAAAAAATGCCTCATTACCCAGAGCATTCAGCTGCCTGATCGATTCCCGCTCAGTGTCTCCTGGATATGACTTTACAACGACTGGAAGCGGCTCACAGACGGAGTTGAAATTCTTCCAACTCATGCCTTTCCCTTTGCTCATTTCTTGAACCTCAAAATCGATACTAACCTTCACAAATGTCATGGCCCAATTCGATGGGCAGAGTCCGATGCAGATGGTCGAGATGTTGCTGGTGGTTTCATGGACCTGGGAGTACAGCCAGGTGTCTGGGAACCCCAAAGAGAAACCCCGATTTGATAAGCAGGTTTCAGTTTTTAACCACCTCCATCCTGAGTCCTGTATCTTTGTTGGAAAAAGCAGAACTAGCCCTTACAGAGGAAAACCTCTCCGAGGCAGGAGTCCCAGCGGCCTTGTTTTGCCGACTAGGTTGTGTGTAAAACATAAAGGGGATTCTTAGATCTGCTGGGAGATGGGGTTGCTAGGGTGACTGTTAAAGGAAGCGAAGCCGAGACTACCAGAGATCAATAAGAAAAGGGAGGCACTGGGGGCTCAAGTTAGAAATATTAAATCTTTGGACAAGACCTTTTTCTCTAAAGCTTAGAGATCTAATTGATTTTCCTGGTTTTATCCCTCAGCCATGGCTACCTAACACACAGACACCTCTTTCCAAGATCAGACACTTGCTATCTCTCTTCTTTTTCAAAAAATTTTATTTCTCCAAGACGAACATGAGACGAGTAAGACATTTCACTACCGGGCAGAGTTGCCCCTTCCGGTGGTCATATTCCATGTCCCCATGATCCCAGACCTGGTCATCACATTCCTCTTCTTTGTCTTTTCCACGACCCCTTCAAGTAGAAGATAAATGCCCCTAAGCTCCAAACTAGAACATCCACACAACATGCAAAGCCTTCCCCAAATACATAAATAACCAGCGGAAACGAAAACACCCAGACTCTGCTGGAAGAGTATGCTTCTCACTCTGGGTAGGGCTCCTATGGAGCAGGAGCAGGAAGAAGAAGAGAGAGAATGAGGAGAAGGCATATCTGCTTCCTGAAGTCCCAGACGAGAAGGGAGGCACGTAAATTCCACGGGTAGGAACTCAGCCCTTGGCCATCCCTCGATACAAGGGGCCTGGGAATGATAATCCCTGGCTGGGTAGCTTTCAGCAACGACTTACACTGTAGAGTTTATAGTACAGATTCTATACCATCAACAGGAAAGCAGAGATCCTGGTGGACAGGTGACTATCAATAATATGTAAATATTGACACCAATACAATATACTAGAGGCCCGATACACAGATTTGTGCACCAGTGGGGTCCCTTGGCCTGACTTGTGGGGGATCAGGCCAAAACTGCTCTCTGACACCCCCCAAGGGGTCTCAGATTGTCAGAGGGCGCAGGTCAGGCTGAGGGACCCCACCGGTGCACTATCAGGGCTGGAGAGGGATCATGGGAGGACTTCAGGGCATGTCCGGCCCATCTTGTTCAGTCTGATCGGCCAAACCCCAGCAGCAAGCTAACCTACTGTTTGGAGTGTCTGCCCCCTGGAGGTCAGTGCACATCATGGCTACTGGTTAAACAGTCAAACAAACGGTTGGTCACTTAGTATTTTAGGCTTTTATTATATTGGATGATTGATGTGCAATTAAATCTGTGATGTGATGCTGTTTGACTGATTTATTTTTCTTGGTTGATTAAACCCAAGGCTTGTTTACTGTATGCTCATCACATGACTATTCGCAGTATTGGAAATACAGTAATTAATAAAATAGACAAAAATTACATCCTTGGGAAGCTTGAACCTTAGCAAAGGCAGGTCAGAAACCCAGCGAAATCTATAGTACATCGTGAGCTGTAATTAAAGGTGGTAAGTGCCATGGAGAAAAAGGCAGTGGGGGGAAAGGGATAGAAAATGTGGGAATTGATTTCAATGGGTGGTCAGACAGGACTATTGAAAATCGAAAGCTAATGGGGAAGAGAGCCTGTGCCATCCGGGTGAGAGCATTTCTGGTCCCGGCAGAAGAGCAGGTGCCAGGTCCAAGAAGCAAAGAGGTCTTGCATGGCTGGAAGGCGTCAGCAGGCAGGAGGGAGTTCCTGGATGGAGCGTCTCATGCCCCTATGACCTCTTCGGCTCTGACTCCAGAGTGAAAAGTTTGTTGGAAGGTTTTGAACCGTACATGTTACTAGTACCGTTCGGGCCACAGAGTGGAAGATAAAGGAAAGCAAGAGCAGGTGGGAGTTGGGGCCCAGCCAGGAGGCTATCAGGGTAACTGGGGCAGGTGATGAAGGTGCCCGGGGCCGGTGGCCAGCACAGGGGGGGAGAGACGTGGCTGGATTCCGGACAACCGGTCCAAGCGAGCCAGGAAGACCTGCCGAGGGTTTTGATATTGGGGTGAAGGAGGCAGGAGCCTCAAAATGACACTAAGAATTTTGGTCTCAAGACAGTGTTGCCTCCGAGGGCAGGGGAAAGCCATGTCTCCATCTGGTGGGAGGGGTTATAAGAAGTGCTGTCCTGAACTTACTCGGTTGAGATGCTCATTCGTCATCACCGTGAAGATGTGGGTCCACAGGTTGACTATAAACTTGAAGCTCAGGTGACTGAATCTGGGGACCTCCCAGTGAGAGAAGGTGTTTACATCACAAGACCAGACGAGATGACCAGGGAGTGAGAGATGGAGGTGCTGTTCCCGGGGCCACCCAGTGGGTCGTGTCGCCGTTACAGTGAGAGGCGTGTCCCATCGACCGGGCTCTGCACACCTGGGAAGGTGGACATGGAGTCAACGCAGGTTGCTCACATTGTAACGACGGGCTCAACCTTGAAAAAAATACTCAGAAAACTATACCTCAGAACAATTAAGTTATATGCATTATTTTAGCAAACCCACTAAGTGCAAACCCATAAGTGCTAAAACACGATCAATGAACTATAGATACATATTTTCTTGGGCTCCAAATCATTAAAGGAATGCGTGAACTTCAGAGTTCAACAAATGATGATATTCAATGGATGTCCTGTTAATTCATTCTTTTTAAAAAAAATGCATTTTTATTGATTTCTGGGAGGAAAAGAGAGGGAGAGAGAGATAGAAACATCAATGATGAGAGAGAATCGTTGATTGGCTGCCTCCTGCACGCCCTGTACTGGGATCGAGCCTGCAACCCAGGCGTGTGCCCTGACCAGGAATCAAACTGTGACCTCCTAGTTCATAGTTCGACACCCAACCACTGAGCTGGCTGGGCTGTTGATTCATTCTTACACTGAGCACCAGGGAGCTCCCAGCGCTGGCCTCCCACCACAACCCTGGCAGATTCTCACCAGTGGGAACTACAGCACCGTCTTTTCTATGACGCTGTAATCTGGACCAAGAAAGAGAGCAGATTTTCCAGGAAGAGATGTGAGAATTAAATCACTGTTTGTAAAACTGAGTGGATTCCAGTCCGAAGGCTTCAAGCTTAAAGAATGCGATGAACAGTGTGGCCGATGACATCCCGTCTTCCCTTCCTCAATGGGACCTATCTCCTTAGCTTCCTCTGTAGCTCAACTTGTGGGACTTTGAGCCAATCATGCCCACGTGGAAAACACTGTGGAAATTAAATTACAAACAAGGGTGCTCATAATGACTAAACAACTTTCTTAAAGGAGCTGGGAAAGGGACGTAATAATAATATTATTATAGCACTTACATAATGCTCACTAGGTGTTGGGTACTTTTCTACGGGGAGGAGTATTATTATGATCATAGCCAAGCCTTACATAATGTTTTCTATATTCGCTACTTTTCTTAGCACTTTATAGCTATTTAATATGATCTTCATAATAAAAACTCCACAAAGCAGGCAGGATTATGATCTGCATTTTACAGAAGAAGGAACCCAGTCGCCATGAGGTTTAGCAGCCCGCCTCAGACCGCACAGCTAGTGAGAGACGAGGGCGGGATCCAGGCCGCCTCACCGCCAGCTTTATCCCCCTGCTCTGCTGCCCGATGCAGCTGCCTCCTGGGCCGCTCCGGGTCTCATTCCTGCCCACGGTCAATGCTGTTCTTCGACCAGTTCCTTCCTGCGGATTAACGCAAACAATACCTGGACAGACGTCTAGCCTTTTTGTCATTCATTGTCACAACAGATGGGTCCACTGGCCACTATTCATTAACGTTATTCACTCATTTGATTTTCAAGCAAACATTGGCGACCCAATCTGCGGTAGAAATGGGAGGAGGTGCCAGAGTGGAAAGGGTGTTGGGATGTAAGCGTGGTTGCATTTAGGTGGGTGTGTGGTCAAGCTCTGCCGGGTCCTATGGGAGCAGAGAAGGGAGGCAGGGGTGAAGGGTTCCAGCCTCGCCTTAGAGCAGGATGCAGGCCGCTGAGGGTGGAGGAGGAAACAGCGGAGGTGGAAGCGGGAGCCAAGAGATGAGGCGCAAGCGAGGACAGTGAACTGAAAGAACACACAGAAACAAACGCAACTTGTTCAGCTTGATTCATATCTCAACGTTACTGAGCAACAAACCACGGGCCTGACACTGTGCTAAGTGCTCGGGATTCAGCGAAAAATAGGACGCAATCCCCTCGCTCACGAAACGTTACTAACCTCGTGGCGACTGGGTTCCTTCTTCCGTAAAATGCAGATCATAATCCCACCTGCTTTGCGGAGTTTTTATTATGAGGATCATAATAACTAGCGATGGAGTGCTAAGAGAAATGGCTAATATAGAAAACATGATGTTAATCTTAGCCATAATGATAACAATACTCTTCCCCATAGAAAAGTTCTTACCGCGTAGTGAGCATTCTGTAAGCGCTAGAATAATAATACTGTTACTATTATGCCCCTTTCCCAACCTCGTTTTATTTTTATTTTTAAATATACTTTTATTGGTTTCAGAGAGGAAGATAGAAGGAGAGAGAGAAACATCAATGATGATGGGGGGACTTGGGACAGAGGGCCTCAGGGTCTGTCTACTCACCCCACCTCTGCCCCAGGACACAGAGTCATCACAGGAGCAAAGCAACGGCGCCGCCCGCGTGGTTGACTAGCGAGACGTCGGTGATGGGAACCTAGCGGCCAGCGAGGCCCTGTGTCGTACGGGTCTGTCCACCTGGGGGGAGATTTGATCCGTGCTGTCATACATAATTCACACGCACAAATAGAGTCGCCTACAATAAAGAACAGCATCGGAGACAGGAAACGGCCCCCCGGTGTGCACTCCCACCTGACGGAGCCTCAAATGCAACGATCCATTTACAAAATCAGACACCGCATCTGGCTTCTCAGAAGAGATTTGCTCCCATTACCGAAGCTCCATTACTCCACGAAACAGCCCACAGTGCCTGCGTGGGGACTCGGCTATCATCAATAATTAAACCCGAACGGCGCTGGTCAAAATCCAAAGGGCATCTGTGCTGCGGTCATCTTGTCGAGACTGAGGGTTTGGGGTGGGGGGGCTTTTGGTTGCTGTTGATTTGTTTCTTTTGATTCTGACTTGCTGAAATGCGAATTCCCTCAAGTTGGTACCCACATTGTCTCCCCTCTGAGTTGTCGATTAAGTGTACTAAGGACATACTGTGTAGGCAAAGGATCTTACGTAAAAACACCGTCGGTGCATCCGAGAGAGAGAGAAACCTAATAGGACATGCAAGTGGATAAATTCTACTTCAAGCACATTGTAGCCAGTATGTGTGTGCGTGTATGCGCATGCGTGTGTGTGTGTATGTGTGTGCATGCGTGTGTGTTTCCTGTTTATCATAATGCTTCCAAAACTCTGTCGGTGTAAGTCAAGGTCTTCAGGCCCTCACTAAGCCATAAAAGTGTAACAGAATTTTTTTTCTTCCAGGAAGAAACAAAGAACGTGCTTCGTTCCAATGAGCCACACGTAGAAAACACAGCGGCTAGGAAACACATACCCCGCAAAGACGCCGCATGAATATGACATGACTCTCAGATTGCTTGGGTGGACAGACAGACAAATGGATGAATAGCGGATAGATGGATGCACGGGAGAACAGGCAGGCAGACAGATGCTCATAATTCATAAGAAGGAAAATAATCCACCCAAAAGAAACAAGTGCCATTTGCTGGGCATTTAACGGGTCAAGAGCTGAGCCATGTGTGTTTAATATATAATCTTTCGTCGCCATAACGACGCATCAGTTATGTTTTGCACATGGTCAAACCGAGGCTCAGGGAAAGTAAGCGATGTTTCCAGGCTCGCAGACCATTCAGAGCCAGGGTTTAAGTTTAGATTTCTCTCACTAAGAGCCCACGCCTTTCCCCTGCGCCACACACTCCATGGATGCGGGAAGGGGTCCCGTGGTCTCTCAACGCAGATCCTCTCAGAGACGAACCCGGGCCTGTCTGGTCCCCCAGATGCGAGGGAAGACAAGCTCATTTGCTTTGCTGTATGTGATGGGTTCTCATGGGGAAGGGTAAAGTGTGTAGATCAAACAGGGAAGAAAGGAAGAGCAGAACAGGAGAGAGAGAGAGAGAGAGAGAAAGAGAGAGAAAGAGAGAGGGAGAGAGACTTTCTGAATCGCTGTGTTTGCTCATGGCTAAAGCATGAGTCACCTTGGACTTCTTTGATCCATGACAATGCATCCTTTCCTTCCGCTTAATTAACTATGTCGCTGGCACTCACCACGACACGAAGCTGGCCCCGCACTGCCTGGCGGATTTAGGTCTTGAGCGGGGAACATGCACCTCTCATCTCTTCTGGTCAGCACCTGGGTGCTGAGGGTCGGGCGGGTGACAGGACACTGTACAATCTTAAACTCGTAAAACAGCACTGCTGAGGCAGACCTCAGAAAACCCGTGCTCCAGGCCTGGTCCTGCCTGCGGGCGGGAGCAGGAGGCAGGGGCCGAGGGGACCTGCCCACAGGGTCCCGTGAGCAGCACCACTCACCATCCACCGAAGGAGTCAGCAGCCCTCCCTCAGGGCAGGTTCTTCCCGTGACGGTGTCCACTTTGGCCCTGGTTCCAAGGTCCCGAGGAGACATGCGGAGAAGGTGCACTGGGGCTGGGAGGCCGCCGACGCGGGAAGAGGCTGCTGGGCTTCGCGTCCCAGGTCTGCTGTCTGCGTGCGGAGAGGCAGCCACTGCACTATGGCTTCCATAAATCGATCGCCTTTTCTACAGAAGATTGTTCCCCTCCCCCCACAGCGCCCGAAGCGACCGGGTAATGGGCTTTGACCAATGACCTTTGTGCGTGATACATTTTTTAAGAGTTTTAAAACTTGATTTTTAGAGAGAGGGGGGGCGGTGAGAGAGACAGAAACATCCTTGAGAGAGAATCATCGATCAGCTGCTTCCTGCATGCCCCCTACCAGGGAAGGAGCCCACAGCCCAGGCGTCGCCCTGATCCAGAATACTGCCACAACCTCCCGGCGCACGGCGGCGCCCACCCAACCCAGCCACACCGGCCGCGCCTACGCGTGATGCTCTCAAGCAGAGGCTTGGGGAACCATCCAGAGACTCTGCCCTTTTTCTTTTTCTCTTGGCCATGATCCTGACAGAATCCCAGATTCGGGGTTCTGAGCCCCTTCAAGCCTGAGCCCCAGAACCCAGAGGCAGAGCCCGCACTCACGGGAGACTACACCTCGGTGCAGGGGAGGTGGTTGTTACTGCAGCGTAACCTGGCCTAGGCTCACGGCAGTGTGCGAGGTGAACACGGATGGAGCTACCGACCACCCACCAGGGACAGGTCCTCCTCCCTCCGGATGGACCACCCGGAGGAAAGTGAAAACGTGCGCTGAGGAAGCCACGCGCCTGTCACTCTCCATTCTGCAGCTGATTTTCTTTCTTTCTTTTTTTAAAATATATTTTATTGATTTTTGACAGAGAGGAAGGGAGAAGGATAGAGAGCTAGAAACATCGATGAGAGAGAAACATCGATCAGCTGCCTCCTGCACACTCCCCACTGGGGATGCGCCTGCAACCAAGGTACATGCCCTTGACCAGAATCGAACCCGGGACCCTTGAGTCCGTAGGCTGATGCTCTATCCACTGAGCCAAACCGGTTACGGCTGCAGCTGATTTTCAAAGCAAGTTCAAAGGTGGTTCACCACGGTCCCTAAGTGCTTTACAACCTCCAACCACAGAGCAAAGGCCTCCGACCCCTGCTAAACCGAGAACTAGAATACCAAGCCATACCCTTTAAGGTGAAAAATGAACCACAATTACCCCTGGACACTCTTGGCTTGTGCCGCATTTTACCAGAAAGAGGAACAGAAACTGCCCTTCTGGGTTCTGCCCCCGGACGTCCCTCCCCTCCTCTCCCTTGCAGGTACACTTGGCCATCGCGAACTTCCCCCAACAGTCCACTCCCCAAACAGCATGCAGATTCTTTTTCTAAAAACAAATACTTTCATTGATTTCGGAGAGGAAGGGAGAGGAAGATAGAAACATCCACGATGAGAGAGAATTACTGTATTTTCCGACGTATAACACGACTTTTTAACCCAGGAAAATCTTCTCAAAAGTCGGGGGTCGTCTTATATGCCCAGTCGTCTTATACGCCGGAAAATACGGCACCGATTGGCTGCCTCCTGCACGACGCACCCCCCACTGGGGATGGAGCTCGCAACCTGCAACCCGGGCCTGTATCCTGACTGGGAATCGAACCGTGACCTCCTGGTTCATAGGTCGATGCTCAACCACTGAGCCACACCAGCTGGGCTCGTGTGCAGATTTTATGGACAGTAGGTCCAAAGGCCAATGGGAACCATTATCGGTGTCCCATAGAGGCCTGGGCAGCGCACTCTTGACCTGACTCCTATCTGCTCTTCGTCTCCCGTGAAAAAGGCAAACGGAGAAAACGATTTAAAACACTGAGCACACAGCTCGCCTCAGGGGCCCCTTACGGCGCGGAGCTGTGAGCACATGCGTCTGGAACACTCCCCACACGGCCCGACTCCTTCTGAACCTCTCCGCCCCTGACAGCGCCTCAGCCCCCCACCCGCGAGGCCCGGCTTCTGCCACGGAGCACACCCCGCTCGAGTCCGTTTACAGATTCTCCCGGGGAAGAAACACGGGGTCACCAACCATCAAGAGGGGCCGTGCCTCTGAGCTCCTGCGCTGTATTTATACCTTAAGAAACTGTATCTTTCTTCACGAGTGAAAAGAACGAGTTGTCAGGTCCCCTGAATAATTAATGTCCAAATGAGCAACTCTTTCAAGAACAACACGTTCCATTTAGCGCTGAGCGGGGCGGTATTGCCCGCTGTGACTCGCCCTCGCCCGGACGTCAGCCTCTGAATCTTTAATGCTCTCATCACGCGTCTCTTCCTGAAACCGCCCCCCCAACCCCCACCCCAGCTCCTCCAGCGGGGCCCGCGCCTGGGAGAGGGTGGGCACTCGGCGGGCAGGGTTGGTCCCTGCGATGGTTAATTATTAAGGACAACCAAATGCAACTTCCGGAAAACCATGCTGTTCCCAGCAGGGCGCCTTCCCTCCCATCTCCAGGTCCTAACGGGGAGATAATGCGCGTGGAGAACAGGGTCCCGTGGGAAAGGAGAGGGTTTCCTCTGAAACAAACGAGCCCCAGGACCATGGGTTCTGGCCTCTCCGAGGGAGCCGGGGATGGGCGGGCAGAGGCAGGGGCAATGGGAAGAGGGCCGAACACCAGCCCGGGGCTCTGCCTCTCCGGGAAGCGGGTGAGAGGGTGAAGGGTGCGCTGTCTGCAGGGGAGTGTCCTGGCCGTGGGATTTCCACTGCCACTCACCGTGCGTGGGGCCTTGTGCCGTTGTCCCCCTGAGACTTCATTTCCTCCCTTCCGCCGGGTTATCCGGGGGAATTCCTTTAAGATCGTGTATGTGAGGCTCCGAGGACAATGCGTGGAGCCAACAACGCAGGCACGAGACATCACCGACCAGTCGAGTGGTCCTCACCGCGGAGAATCAGATGCTCTGCCTCCCGTCTCATCCCCCGAGTCAAGCAGTGAGTGTCGGGGGGGACGCGCAACGAGAACGTGGGTCTCTCAGGCCACAGACCAGGATTTCCTCTTAGATGTGCACGATGGACCCCCTCTCCCCACACAAAACAAACACACACAGACAAATACTAGGAGAGTGAAGGTGCCCTCCCCTGCTCCCCAGGTGAACCTGTTTCTGACTCCAAGTGCACTGAGATTCCGGGGGAAGATGCTACGGCATCCTGACGGGCAGGCTTTGCCCGGCTGCACACGTGCATGCTGCCTTGCTGCTTCTTCCCTGCGCCAGAAGCTACCGTGATCCCCCCGATGTGAATCAAGGGCGGCGCGACCACAATGCGGACGGTACAAGCCTCAGACCCCGGGAAAGGGCTTGAGAATTCACTGCGCTCCTCAGCGTGTCTGTCTGGGAGGCGGGGATCCACAGGAGCCCACCTCCTTGGGACCCAGACATTGAGAAGAACCCCTGGAAGGACCCTGAGGGAACACGTCCCTCCCCACGAGCCTGGAAAACGCTGGGAGCCTAAGGCTCTTGTGCAGAGACCAAGAACGCGCACAGGCACCTGGGCGAAGAGTCCCCCACGGATGCGGCTTTGAATTTCACAAGTTGCAAGTCTGAGTGGGACTCTGAGACCTCGATGCAGGACAGCGAGAAGCCAGAGCGAGATCTGTACACCACGCCCAGCCCACGCCGCTTCCCTGCGTGTCGAGGTGGCTGCCGAGTGATGACCGCCGCATGGTCGGGGGGGTGTCAAGAGCACACACTCGCCCAGAATTGGTGCCCCCCGCCCCCAGCCGGGGAAACCTGGCCCCGCCCGGGACGAGGCCCCCTGGCAGCTGTGACGGGCAGGTGAGAGACGGCTAACGTATCTCACAGAAGGTAGATCGTACGGGGCCTTTTCTTCCCACATGAGATTATGTACATATAAAGGCGTTTTCATAAATCCTAAGGCACCGTGCCAGCCACCGTTAAAATTCCTTGAACTTTTCATTTTAAGGGAAGGCTGGAGGCAAACAAACAAACAAACAAACAAAGACATGAACTTTTTTTTTCTTTTCATGATTTCACCTAATTCTTTCAAGCAGGCCCCAGAACGCCTGTGTCACTCACAGAGCTACACCGCGTATGCGTTCAGAAGCTCCTCCTGACGTCCCCAGGACGCTCACCACACTCTCTGTGGGCCAACACCCGGGAAAGCGCAGGGCCGGAGGCGGAGGCAGGTTATCCTTGGAGAAGAAACTCCCTACCGCCTCCAGGTGGGGTGCTCCCCTCGGGGACAGCTGCGCTCCAGGGACGCACCTCTCCACTGCGGCAGACACACCATCCCCATCCTGCTTGTGCCACAGAGAGGACACTCGAGGCCCCTAGAATCCTGACCTGCAGCTGCAGGCCCACCTGGGTTTGGATCCTGTTCTTGCCACTTGCTCAGTGGGTGACCCTGGAAAATTTACTTCAATATGGAATTAAGGTTATACACCATCCTGGACAAATATATATATACTAGGGGCCCGGTGCACAAAAATTTGTGCACTCGGGGTGGAGGGAGTCCCTCAGCCCGGCCTGTGCCCTCTCACAGTCTGGGAC